>JASDQU010309656.1:206855-230347 GCA_032191745.1 Picea mariana
AATGAGAATATGTGATGTAAATGGACCTTGAGAAGAGGTCAATGAATGTGAATAACATTCTGAATTTATTGCAGGACTGCTGATGAGGGGATGTGCAGAAAAAAGAGACCACGATGGCGGTGGAGGGCACCTGAAAAGGTAGCGTTAACTTCCACCGAGAATTAAATACCGTATTTGGACTCCACTTGCCCGGAGAACCAAAAGCGGCTCGATGGCCCTGAAATTCAATGCCTCGCAGGCTGGTAGGTGGATGGCTTGATGAGGGATGGGATGGTGAACCGCCTATCCGTAAAGCCATCAAGCCTGATCGGTGCGAGGGTAATCGTGCCACAAGCAACCTCGCGAGAGGATAATGCGTATGGCAGAAACGATTGAGAGGGGAGACGCGAGGGGAACTCTGGCATTACGTAGAGTGAGTGATAGCAGAGAGGAAGGATTGCAACCTTTGCTCCTGGTCACTGGCGAACAGAGAGATGCAGTCACAGAGCATCGTGGTCTCAGCTCGGGGGTGGCTACTGGTAAATCCGTTGGGAGTCGTTGAGCCTACGGTTGGGTGGAAACGAGCACCCCTCTCAGTAGTTGCACCCACTTCTGGTGTTATTTCTGATAAGTATTTTATGTATTGCATCTTGAAATTCATACAATGATATATACATATATATTTATATGTATATATACTCACAACACTGTAAGATTGTGAATGATTTTGGTGTAAGAATGTCTGTGGATGTGTTGATGATAATTAATGGATATATGCTTGAATAGAGGAAGCCATGCACGACTTATGTCGATAAAAATGAATCTAATCATGCCCAGGTCGAACTAAGTCAGGTATCCAGTCTGTTCTCGGGAATTCATTTCCCTTATCTGTATCTAGGAATGCCCTGGGTTTGATCTCTTCACAGAGATTTCCTTCTTAGAAAGGCTTACCGAGAACCGGGAAAAAGGACTTGGATGTGCAAGCCTTAGCAACCCTGTATGAAGAGGAATGACCCTCTTCAAAATCCCAAAGTAGCAACTTAAGGATAAGTATTGATCAACGGATGAGATTCTTTCGGGGAACCTGCGGTCATTCACGACCGTTGAATCGAAGGAACGAATGAGGGCGTTAATTATCTTAACCCTTTTTCCTCTATCTTCGAGGATAGCAAGGAAATCTGAATCGTGGACCCCCAGGCTCCATGAGAACATCAGGACCGTTGATTTTTCCACGTCCAAAGAGTAGTAGAAAAGGGCGCGGCATTAGGACCGATCTGACTTGTCAAATCTGAACTAGGAATCCTGATAGTCGTTAGATCTTAGGAAGATAGACGAGGGTTAAGCCTCGTGAATGGGGGAAAAACAGATTTGAGTTGTCCATCCGAGGAGGACAAGTGGCAGAGATCCAGGGATCTCGCTACCTCGGTGGTTCGCGACGTAAGAGCCCAAAGTTTGAATGCTCCAAGTCGCGAGTGGCGAGGCCACGTGCAGATCTGAGCCATCCATCCGAGGAGGACAGGTGACAGAGATCCAGGGATCTCGCTACCTCGGAGGTTCGCGATGTAAGAGCCCAAAGTTTGGATGCTCCAAGTCACGAGTGGCGAGGCCATGAGAAGATCCGAGCTGTCCATCCGAGGAGGACATGTGGCAGAGATCCAGGGATCTCGCTACATCGATAGTTCGCGATGTAAGAGCCCAAAGTTTGGATGCTCCAAGTCGCGAGTGGCGAGGCCACGAGAGATCCAAGCCGTCCATCCAAGGAGGACAGGTGGCAGAGATCCAAGGATCTCGCTACCTCGGAGGTTCGCGATGTAAAAGCCCAAAGTTTGGATGCTCCAAGTCGCGAGTGGCGAGGCCACGAGAAGATTCAAGCCGTCCATCTAAGGAGGACAGGTGGCAGAGATCCAAGGATCTCGCTACCTCAGAGGTTCGTGATGTAAGAGCCCAAAGTTGGATGCTCCAGGTCCCGAGTGGCGAGACCACGAGAAGATCCAGACCGTCGATCCGAGGAGGACAGGTGGCAGAGACCCAGGGATCTCGCTACCTCATAAGGTAAGAGCCCCAGGGTTGGGCGCTCCAAGTCGTGAGTCGCGAAGTGCCGAGAGCCAAGCACGAGAGAACACTTGGCAACACTTCAAGGTGGGGCCCGCGTGATTGACGGGTGGACCCGCATCGCCTAGAGAAGGGAGTCAATGCTCCGTTGACTCCTCGTGTCTCGGGGACTCGTGGGAGAAGGGCATGAAATCTCAACACTTGGACTTACGAAGTCACGAGTAGCGAGAACGCGAGAGGAGCTAGAGTCTAGCCTAGCTGACGGTCACGCGTAGAGGACACTAACAGAAGGAAGCTATACCCATTTCGGGATCTCGGGTATCGGCGATTTGTGAAGAAGATTGGAGGGCCTTTGATTCACGACTCGTGAGGTCGCGAGTTGTGAAAGGCACCTGGTTTGTTGGCATGTGGTCCTAAACCACGATCACAGGGAGGTGTACAGGGAAGAACTAGCCCGTACTAGACCCCCGTAGGACTTCGGGGATTCTCTTCCTTGAGGAAGAACAAAATTTTTTATTATTTAGGTAGTGGATATGTTACAGATATCCTAGAATGAACTTCTTGCATTGTCTATCCATTGTATCTCGGATCCCTTTTTTAGCATAAAGGTTATGTGTTTCACTAACTCAGCGAAAATAGGAATAAATCTTCTGACAAAATTTATCTTACCGAGTAGAGATTGGATATCCTTCTTTGACCTTGGTATGGACAACCTTTGAATTGCTTCCACCCGAGCTGGATCAATTTTCACTCCTTCTGCTGAAACAATGTGGCCTAGGAGCTTACCCTTCTTGAGAGCAAACTGAGATTTTTGGGGGTTCAGCGAAATCCCGAACTGTCTGCATTTCAAAAATACTCTTTTCAGATGCTTCAGATGCTCTTCATGACTGCTAGAATAAACTGGGATATCATCAAGATAGATGAGGACAAACTTGTCCTTCTCTCCCATGAAAGCTATGTCCATGGCCCTCTGAAAAGTGGCCTCGACATTCATTAGCCCGAATGGCATATTGGCGTACATGAAGGTACCCCAAGGAGTAGTAAAGGCAGTTTTTTCTTGTTCATCATGATGTATAGAAACCTGGTTATAGCCTGAGAAGCCATCTAAGAAAGACATGACGGTGGCCACTGAAATTCTTTGCAGCAAGTGTTCCATCTTGGGTAGGGGATAGTTGTCTTTCTTTGAGCATTTATTTAGGTTTCTAAAATCAACGCATAACTTGATGTCACCATTTTTCTTTCTCACTACTACTAGATTTGCAATCCATTTAGAGTATCTTAAAGGAATTATGATTTTGGCATCAAGGAGCTTTTTTATTTCTTTTTCAATTACATGCAATAGGAGAGGACTAATAGGTCTCAGTTTCTGTTTGAAAGGGATGGTGTCTTTCTCAAGGGGAATCTTATGTTGAATGACCTAGGGATCATAGGTTTTTAGATCACTATATTTCCAGGTAAAAACATCGGCAAATTCCTTCATAATGCTGCAATATTCAGACCTCTGATCAACAGTTAATTCAGTGGACAAATTTATGAATTTAGGATGATTTTGGCTTCCTATATTGTGCTCATGGACAGCAGAATCCTTCTCCTTCTTATCAGGTTTGTAGGGGACATCGTTTTGGTCGAAAAGATTCTTAAGAGGCACCAAACCCCAAGGTATATAATTGTTGGGCAGCTGACCGATATCATGTTGACCCATTTTTCTTTTTAGCTTAGGCTTCTTGGATTCCTCTACATTTTGATTTTCCTGGTCAATATGCATATCAAAAAATTCATCTACCACCTGGAGAAATCTACTAAGCTTATCATCATCTTCAAAGACTTTCCAATATTTGATATTGTCGGGCAGGGATGGTCTATATTTGACTTGGATTTCATAATTCAGTCTGGGAGGCATGGGAGGAATGAACATATTGGCTGAGACAGCAAGGGAATCAACAAGATGATTCATAGCTCTAGGTATATAAGAAATATCAAAAATGGAAAAAGAGTCCGTGATTTTCCATACCTCATCCCTGTAGGATTTCAATCTAACATGTTTTGCTTGGAAATTACTATTCACTTGTTGTATGATGAGATCCGCGTCTCCAAACACTTTTAGTCCTTTGATTCCCATCTCCTTGGCAGAATTTAATCCCAATAGAAAAGCCTCATACTCTTCTATATTGTTAGTAGTTTTGAAATCAAGTTTAAAAGACAAATGAATAGCCTCTTTTGAAGGAGAAATCAAAACTACACTTGCACCTGCCGAGTCTTTGGTATTGGCACCATCAAAGAACATGGTCCACATGGGAGTACTCTCTCCATCATTTTGCTGATAAGTAGGCTTTGTGAGCTGCAAAGGAGTTGGCTGAGAATCATCTATTTGCAGAATGCATGATCCAAAGTCTGTGTCTAAAGCATAAATGGGATGGTTTACAGAATTTTTCCCATCACTAATGATGTAGGCAAGCTGATTTTCTCTGTAAAGTCTCTTTAGCTCTCCTCCAAACACCGAGACTGTGGCATGCGAAATATCCATCTGCAAGGTACCCCCTAGCCTTTTGCTCCATGAACGCGACAAGAGGAGGCCAAACTTGGGTGGGATATCAACCACTACAACATCCATTACCATGTTTCTCATTGGCAGCTGGGCAAGGTTTATGACAAGGTCTTTTATGAGGCTGAGGCATCTAACTTTCCTAGAGTCAAAAGAGAAGAGATCATGGTAAGGTTTTGTGACGTCAAGCCCAAGTTCATCCATCACTACTTTAGGCATAAGATTGTGTGACGCTCTCGAGTCAAGCAAGTAGTTGTGAAGGATCTTGTCATGGATATTTAAGGATATGTAGAAGGGTGGACAAGAGTCATCTTAGTCTTCTACCATAGGTCCTATAGTCACTGTGGGCTTGTCATCTTGAAGGTTTACGTAATCAACAGCTGGAGGAGTCTTTGGTTGAAGGGACTTCAGGATAGAAGACTTGAATATGTCATTCTTCATAAGTTCAGTCAATGGCATAGGTATTTTCACCTTCTGAATTTCTGATTCGAAATTAAATGAGTATGATATTCTATCGAAAGGTTTTACCTTGTTAGGAGGAGCTCTGAGCGAGACTTGTTCTTTGGCTTGGGGCTGCAATTGCTTATGCTGTTGTTTTGCAGGAGTGGAGGTCTGCTTTGCAGGAGCAGCAGGTTGCTTGGCAGCAACATCTTTCTTTTTTCCAGGAGCAGCAAGCAATGGCTTTGGAGTGGCAGTCTTAGATCTTAAATTGTAACCTGGCTGATCATCTGTCTGATAAAAAGATTCTTCAATGCTTGCCTCATGAATTTGCTCGTCCATCTGGGCCTCTTCATAATTTGTTTGTGTCAAGAAGGAGGAATCATTTTCATCCCCAAAGCAATTGATGTCATCTTCTTCTTCAACTTTGTCATGAGATAGCTCATGTTCTTCTTCTAGCATTACATTTTGGAAGGGGGCCCTGATCCTTTGGTCATCAGCTACATTCTTATCTCTCTGAAGGATCTGGACCTGCTAGTTATTCCTTCTATAAGGGAATGCATTAGGATTCCTGGGAGCATAAGCATTAGGCTCTTTACTTCTTGCTGGCTGCTGACTCTAAATTTTCAGTTTTGACATTTCCAAGGTCAAGCTATCCAACATCTTGGCCATATTTTCCATTTTGGTATTTGAAGAAGAAGGAGGATCAACAAATGACTTCTTTCTCTCAAATTTTCCTTTAAGTTTTTGAGATGCCATAATGTTAGATTCAACCTCAAGAGCAACATCTTGCATTAAAGCGAGTGTGGCTAACGTTCTTTCTCTAAGGATTAAGCAAAATTTTGGATCAAAGGCAGAAGAGTAAGTGATATTTGTTGATGCATCAGTTGGCTTGATCTTTGTAGGAATCTTGCCAAACATCTTATTAAATCTTTTGGTGAAGTCTGAGACAGACTCCCCATTTTCTCTTCTTGGATTTCCGAATTCAGAAATATAATACAAGAGATCTCTTCTTTCTCCCCAATGTTTCAAAAACACCTCGTCTAACTGCTCAATGTCTGCCACTGAATTTGTTGGTAGTTCCTTAAACCACTTCCTGGCTTGGCCATCCAAGCTCTGTACAAAAATTCTGGTCCAAACATCTTCCTCTGAAATGTTAATGTTCTCAGCATAAGCATAGAAATGTTCTATATGTTCTTCAGTAGTATAATCCCCAGATCCAGTAAACTTCGACATATATTTATGATAATCTCTTGTCGGCATGGCTGATAAGGGATTGGACAAAACAAGAGGGGCATACCTATTGGCTAAGATTTGTTCCATTTTTGTCAAAGGGGCAGCCATGGAAATTTTGGGGGTTGATGCAGAGGAAGAAGTTTTTGTACATGATGGTTGAGATGGGATAGGTGAGACTATGGACAATGGTGGTCCTACTTCACTGAGGAATGAAGCAGAAGCACTGGTAGGATGACTACCCTGGAAAGTGTTTCCTGAATAAGGTGGAAAGTAAGAAGCTCTGTAAAACTGATCGAGTAGTAAGGCCAATTTTTCTTCACCCTTAGAGGAAAGATCTTGTAAAATATCTTCAAGAATAGGCAAACTGGTATGAGTATGGAAAAACTCTCTATAGGCTTAGTTGGTGAAGAATTCAAAGAAGAGGAAGAGTCCTCTTCTTGGAGGGATTCTAAAACTTCTTCTCTTAAGTTGGATATAGTAACATGCTCAGAAATAGAATCTATAACATCAGAGGAAATTGAAGGCTCATCACCCTTCAAGCTTTCTGACACAATCTCAATTTTTTGAGAACTAGAAGTTTCAGCAGAAGGGGATTCGACAAGAGGTTCTCTAGATACAAAAGAATAATTGTTTCTTGAAATACCTGGTTTAGATGCTCTTGCAGATCTAGAAGTTTTTCTTTGTAATGATTTTCCACTTCTGATGATCTTCTTGGGATCTGGAACTAGTGCTGCCAGTGGTCTTTCTTGGTTTGCCCTGGTATGAGCCCTTCTCGGAGCCACTTCGTTCCAATGGAGTCGCTAGATAGATGGTTACAACCAAAAATGTGTCCAAACTTTGTCTATCATCAAAGTTGGATCTTGTCGTCTCCTAAGGGAGCTGAGCTTCAGTCTCCTCTCCCCGGCAATGACGCCAATTTGTTATCACTCCAGGAAACTCTCCTAGGCTGTATCTCAGAGATGCTTGGTAACTTAACCTTTTTGTAACTATTTTCTCAATAATGGGTGTGGGTTTGGATCAAGATGAATATCTTAAATCACTGGATTGTATCTTCAAGACAGTCTAGCTATATTCGTGCAATACTAGGCCTTCAAGAGATATTATCAAATAGGTTTGTAAATCAAATGGTTAAGAAAACCAATCAATTAACCAAAACATACATAGGCAATATATATGATGGGTCAACAAACTAGCAAAGGATGCTTATGATTCTTGCTTAACATTCAAAAAGTAAGATGACAGTTACCATGGGACCATTAAACATAGACAAAAGAATGATTTCAACTCATAGGCATAGACAAAGATAAGAGAGAGTCTGACAATAACAATGAAAGAAACTTGTAGGCTTAATATATTAAAGAAAGTGTCTTTTTACAATAACAGTGGATTATAGAACTCAAAATCGAACCCTCAGCCTCAAGGACTGAATTCCCCCCCCCAAGTTACATCAATAGTCTATGGCTTTATAGTCTTTACATGAGAAATCTAGATCCTGAAAAGTAGGATCAGATTTACTTAAAATAGACAGTCAAAAACTGTCACAAAAGAATAGGAAGAGATCCTAAAAACTAGGTCAACTCCTTATCTTTTATGATCTTTATCTCCTTCAAAATCTTTGCCAAGTGTAGAAAACCTTCCAAAGCTGTTGAATATGCATAGAAAACTAGATGAATTTTCTATTTTTAGCCAAAAACTGTTTTCTATGCCCAGAAAATAGGTGGTTATTTCCATTTTTCCACCATCTAAAACACCTCATACATCAAGACAAAACCTTAAATCTGATGTATTTAATTATCATGCATCTTAAGAAACCATTCTCGAGATGTTTGGCTGAGAAAAAGTTAGATCTGGGCAAAAATACGACCTCTCTGCCATGTCAGTGCTTTCAGTGGCTAATGAATAGTTGAAATGTTCGCCTAAGCCACCGAAAACTCTGGAAATATTCCTCTCAAAGATTCACCCATATCTCTCAAATAAAAATAGAGTTTGGAAAAATCAGAGAGGTTTTTGTATATCGGTTTGGTGTGAGAAAAAACCTCTCTCATTTATTTGAGATTCGTTCTAATTTTCTCGGGATCTGCATTTCAAAAACATGTGTCAAACAGGGAAATTCTGAGATCCGAAAATTAGGGCTCAAAGATGAATTTGATTCTCCCAATATATGACACCTGTAGGAAAAATGAGAGAGGTTATTGTTCTTTGACATGTTAGCAACAAAAACCTCCTTTCATTTCTCAAAAAGATTCTTCAGTCGCTCAGAATCATCATTTGAAAATGATGACTCAACATAGTAAAAACAGACTTTTCTGCACTTTTGGTGGCTTAGAAGCCCTTTTGGAAAGGCGCTTAGCCATCGAAACCTGAATTTTGACTTTTTTGAAGGGAAAACCAAATCAAATGTTTTTAGAACTTTATTACAAACCTAAGGCTCTAAAAAATGAACCTTAAAAAATTTAGAAATGTATTTTTCAATGACTTCCTATCACCTAAAATAAACAAATTTGACTATGTTATTTGAGGAGATAACAGTATGAGCACCACCTCTTTTGTGCTCCTTCCTGACTCATATGGTGCCACCTCAAAGACATTGATACTTGCAAATGATCAATTTGTTCATTCTCTTGGTTCCAGATATCCTTTATTCTTGATATTGAGACATAGCTCCACTGTGTATCTCTTCGTGGCTATGATCTACTTTGACACGAATCCATTGTGTATTCGTCGTGGCCATGCTTGCTACTTCATATTTATCACATGGATCCATTGTGTATTGTTCATGGCCATGAACATTAGTCATACTTTCATATGTACCTTGGATCCACAGTGTATTTTCTTTGGCAGTCATGCTTTATCACTCCTGAGCATGGGTATGCTCGACTTCGGAAACAAGACCCTTGCTTGATCTTTGTTTATGGTTATTGTTTTTGGAACAATTGTTCTGGAACCTCCGTGGATACTTCGATGCATCCTCACCTTTTAGAGTTCATAATGTATTTCAGCCATCATTTTTCCCTTCCGACCTCACACATTAGGGGGCATCTGTTATAACACAAAATGCCACACCTATGCATTTGTGCCATGAACTAACCCTTTCCCAATGCTTGTTATACTTTTCCCTAAAGGTCCTCTAAAAAATCATTTAAAAAACATGCCCTAAGAGAATATCTATGAGTTTTTCCTAGTGTAACACACGGACATTCATGACTTTCCTCACTGAGACCCGCAGATGCCCTCATTTTTGGTGAAAAATAAAATAATCTTGTGTTTTCGAGTGGGTTTTTCGGTTGGGATCATTTACCAATGACCCTTTCCTGTACACAATGAAATTCGACTCCCCAAATCTCTTTGGGAAGATATAAAACATCCATGGAGGGCCAAGGAGGGTACATAGGTCCCTTGGTGCAAAGTTATGCTGCCAACATCTAACAAGCCTCCTTTCCCTATAATTCTCTGAAAAACATCTCCTTTAGTATGAAAACTCCATTTCCATAGCTTCTTTCTCATTTTATGTGGCTATAGGGTGTATCCTTATCCCTATCCGAGTCATTGAGAGAATATTATATTGGTTGAGTTGATGATTGAGGATTCCCAGAGGAACCCAGATAGTTGGCTTCAAGACGGTGCCTGAGGCTGGACAAGGTTGTAACTTACCTTTTCCACTTGTTGATAATAAAATAGTTTGTTTTCCCCTAGATTTTATCTTCAATGTATGTTTATCTTTATGCTTACTTTAAATATGGCATATAATATGCACATGCTTTTGATCCCTTAACTACTTTCGTCACAGCCCTAGTTTTGTATCTATCTTGTAGGCTAATTCTAGTAGAAGATCTAGAGCACTTTGATGAATTGGAGAAGGGATCGACATCAAATGAGAGAACAAGGTGCACTCTTTTTTCTCCTCTCTATCCCTACTGACGGAGACCTCTCGACCCTCAGGACCGAGATCCACTCACATGATCGTTCTCTATCTCCTTTAGTCGAAGCGGCTCCTTTTGATTCCTCGTTGGAATCTCAATTCGATAGATCCACAGGTCCTTTTTCGCAGTTCGCAATCTTGTGAGTTCGTGAGTCGTGACTCCCGACTCTTCCCCTCCAATCTCGCAATACCCGAGATCACAAAATGGTTATGGCTCCTTCTCTGTCAGCACCCTCTGTGTGTGTGACCACTAGCTAGGCTTAAATGCCAGCGCCTCTCGCAACTCACCGCTTCGTGAGTTTCAACGTCGTGCCTTCGTGCTCTTACCTCACGAATTCCCGAGAAGCGAAAAGTCAGCGGAGTGTTGACTCCTTCCGATATGTGACGTGTGTCCGCCGGTCAAATTCCTGGGCCCACTGTGTGGTTCTGCCACATGTCCCCTCCGTGCCTCGGCTCTCGGCACTTCGTGACTTCTGCAATCGAACACAACTCGTTTCAACTTCCGAACCTCCAAATATGCGAAATGTGATGGGGTTCCTGATCCAACGGTCCTCCCATTCTCTGGATCCAACGATTATCCTCACTCCTCGCGATTTCGCCACTTGCGACTTGGAGCACCCAAGGTTTAGGCTCTCACTTGGCGAACCTCCGAGTTCACGAGATCCTTCGATCTCTGCCACCTGTCCTCCTCCTAACGGATGGTTGTGACTCTCTCATGGTTTCACGACTTCACTACTCACCGCTTCGGGACTTTCGAGACGAAGGTCTCGACCCCTTATCCTCCGATATGCTAAAATGCCGAAATTCTAACACGTCGTCTACGCGGGTCCCACGATGGAACTTCCCGCCTTTTTGGAGTTCTCGGACTTCACGACTTCGCGAATCTGGATGCTATGCTCTCGGTTCTTCGACTCACGAAACCCCAAAATGGTCAACAAAGGTTTGACCTCCCCGTTGGCGAGTATGCCACTTGTCCACTCTCAGATGGATGGTCCTGATTTTCTTCGCAGCTTCGCCACTCGCGAAGTTGAAAAACCTCTCTTTCTGACCTTCGATGTCTGAATCCCCAATAAGGGTGATCTCGCGACACGTGTCCTTCCAATCGGACAACTCAGATCCCTTTGTTATTTCGAGACTTCGCCTTTCGCATCCTTGCGACTCTTGAGGCAAAGGTTTCGACTCTTCAACCCATGAAACCCCGAGATGCGAATAAGTGAGTGATCTGACGACCCCTGTTGGTTCAAATCCTACGGCTTGATTTTCTCCTGACCTTGCACTTAGAAAAGCACCCATCGTAACTTTCTTGCTCCTTTGCAAGATCTGACGGCTTCCGGGACTTCGCGAATCCTCCATGGAGGATTCCGACCGTCCAATGCCTCCTTGACGATTTCTACGAAATGAACACGATATCTCTTCGCGAAATTTATCCACCAGCAAACAATGTCGCTGCACCTTCTTACAATTCTTCAAGGCACTAGCCCTCTTTGAGTTTTCTTCACAACTCGAGTCTTTAAGAAGACTCCTGCACACACTCCTTGTGGCAACTCTTCAAATACTTCCAAGTATTTGAACCTCTTCGACTCTGCGCTCTCCCTGCGACAACAGTCCTTCAACAATTTCGCTCAAGTTGCAAACTCTGAGACTCCTCTCAGCCCGCGCACACTTTGCACGGCTCCTGTGCTTAACTTGCACTTCTGCGAGAATGAGAACAATGTTGTTATCCCTCCTTAGCTTTCAGAGATTGATACTCTGAACCTGTCAATGCATTCCTTGCGGACAATTTCACTGTACTCCTTGCAAGAAAACTCTTGCTCAGATAGAGAAACAATTGAAACTCATTCTTTACTCTCTTAGACTTCGAATGCTTAACACGAAATCATACATACATGGCATAAAAGCAAATGTATATCAGAAAGAGTAACAAGCATGAGCTTAACATTCAATTAGGCATACATAGAAAGTATTTGAACACCATGAGTCTGAATCAAGCTTTATATATTAATTTCAGAACTTTTGTACATGGTTTCTTCTACACAGTTTTTTTTTGCTTCTGCTCTCCTATGCTCTCTTCTCATAATAACCTTACAACTATACAATGAGGGTGTCTATATCCTGTTTCCCTCCTTGCTCCTAAAATTGTCTAATCTAGGAATTCAAAGTGACCTACTTACATTTACTATTCTAAATGCCTCTTAGTCCTTCAAACGAGAGTGAGACGCTCAAGGTCCGATTACAATCTACTAGTACGCCCTTTCTTAATTATCTCGTTTAAGTTTGGTGCATCCAACGTTAAAACATTTCAAACAATTTATCATGTGCCAAAATGCGTTGGCACTTGCCCCACGCTCGCTTGTTGTTGGCGATGCTCCTGCATCATACTCCCTCGCTTGAAAATTTTCATGGGCTCTTGTCCATGAGCTCTCGCATGGTTTGTCCATGCTTCTGGATCTCTGCTTCGTTCTCCCAGCTGGCATCTTCAACTAGATGTCCCTTCCACTTGACCAAGTATTCAAAATATTTCTTTTTCCTGGTCCTCTTGCTGACTCTTTTGTCCAGTATGCTTTCCATCTGTGGCTTCTCTGCAACTGGCATCTGTTTAGTCCACTGAACCTCTGGTTGTTCATCACTTGTTCCTGCTTCCTCAACTTTGTATGGGTACAAATCTGAGACATTGAATATTGGAGAAACTCTGATCCCATCAGGTAATTCAATCTCATAAGCATTTGCCCCAAATTTCTTCAAGACCTTACATGGTCCGATCTTCTTCATCTTCAGTTTATTATATGTCCCCTTCAGGAATCTTTCTTTTCTCATATGTGCCAGAATCAAATCACCAACCTCAAATTGAAGTTGTCTCATGTGTTGATCTACTCTGCGTTTATACTCTTGGCTTGAGTTTTGCAATCACTCCTTCACCTGGCTGTGAAGTTCCTTCATCGCTTCTGCGAAATCCTCTGCACTAGCACTCCTAGTTGCATTCTGTTCTGAATCTTTCAATTCTAAAACTCCTCTTGGATGCATCCCATAAACAATTTGGAATGGACTTTGCCCTGTGCTTCTGTTTAGTGAGTCGTTATATGCAAATTCCACCTGTGGTAGAATATTGTCCCACTGACTGTGGTGTTCTATCACCAAGCTCCTCAGCAAGTCTCCCAAACTTCTGTTCACAACTTCTGTCTGTCCATCTATCTGAGGATGATAAGCTGAACTGAATGACAAGTTCGTTCCTAGATTTTTCCATAAGGTTCTCTAGAAGTGTCCCACGAACTTGGTGTCTTGATCTGAAACTATGCTCCTTGGTAAGCCGTGAAGTCGAATGACTTCTTTGAAAAACAGATTTGCAATGTGAGTTGCGTCACTGGTTTTCTGACACGGTATGAAATGTGCCATCTTAGAAAATCTGTCTACCACTACAAAGATTGAGTCAAACCCTCTTTGTGTTCTCGGCAGCCCCAATATGAAGTCCATGCTGACTGCATCCCACAGCATGTCAGGTATGGGTAACGGTTGATAAAAACCTGCATTTTGCCTCTTCCCTTTTGAATGCTGACAAATTTTGCATCTATCCACAAATCTTTTGATGTCTGCTCTCATTCCTAGCCAATAATCTGACTCGTTTAACTTTGAGAACGTCTTGTCATGGCTGAAATGTCCGGCTAATCCTCCACTATGTTTCTCCTTCAGCAAATTCTCCCTCATGGAGCATTTTGGAATACAAAGTTGATTACCCTTAAACATTAATCCTTCCTGGATCATGTATGTTGTCCATTGGCTTCGGTCCCTGAGAATTGGATTCTCAGCTGCTTCATACGCCTCCTTAAAATCTGGATCATCTCTGTACATGTCCCTGAGATCATCAAACCCAGCGTTTTGACTCTGAACTCCTGCAACAGCAAACATTTCCTGCTCAAAGCATCAACAACTTTGTTAGCAGTTCCAGAAATATGCTTAATTACAAATGTAAAGTTCTGCATGTATTCAACCCATTTTACATGTCTTTGATTCAACTTCTCCTGTTGAGTCACAAATTGCAAAGCATGATTGTCATTGTATAAGACAAACTCCTTGGGGATTAAGTAATGTCTCCATTTCTTCAATGCCTGAATAATAGCATAGAACTCCTTGTCATACGTGGAGTATTTTACTTTTGCTTCATTCAGCTTCTCGCTGAAGTATGCTATCGGCTTGTCTTCTTGGCTCAAGACTGCCCCTATTGCAAATCCACTTGCATCACATTTTACCTGAAATGTCTTTTTAAAATCTGGCAACACCAAAATTGGTTGTTCCGTGATTTTCCTTTTCAACAAATTAAAGCTTTTCTCAGCCTCTTCTGTCCAATGAAAAGACTTGTGTCTCTTCTTCATTGTGTCCATCATCGGTGCACTAATTCCACTGAAATTCCTGATGAACTTCCGGTAGAAACTATCCAATCCATGAAAACTTCAAACTTCAAAGATACTCTTCGGTGATGACCAATTCTTAATTACCTCCACCTTATCTGGATCCATCCTCAACTTATTTATAGAAATAACAAAACCCAAATAAATGAGCTCTGTCTTCATGAATGAGGATTTCTTCATATTTATCAGCAATTTCTCTTGTTGTAGCCTCTTCATCACTGTAGCCAAATGTTTCAGATGCTCTGCCTCTATTTTACTGAAAATTAATATGCCATCAAGATATACAATGACAAATTTTCCGATGAAATCCTTCAGGACTTCGTTCATCAACCTCATGAAGGTATTTGGCACATTCGTTAAGCCAAACGGCATAACAAGCCATTCATACAACCCTTCGTTAGTCTTGAATGTTGTTTTCCATTCATCACCTTCTCTCATACGAATCTGGTGATATCCACTTTTCGAATCAATCTTCGAAAAAAATTTGGCTCCACTCAAGCAATCCATCAAATCATCCATGCTTGGCAATGGGAATCTATACCTGATGGTTATCTTGTTGATTTCCCTCTAGTCAGTACACATCCTCCAGCCTCCATCTTTCTTCGGACTGAGCATTGTCGGAACAACACACAGACTCAAGCTTTCTCTAACCAACCCTTTGTCCATTAAGTCTTGGACCTGTCTTTTGACTTTTTCATTCTCCTGCGACGTCAATCTGTACGCTGCTTTATTTGGTAAACTAGCTCCAGGTATGAGATCAATATGATGACTCACACTTCTGATCGGTGGCAACGAACGAGGTAGTTCATCCACTACTATGTCAACAAACTCTTCCAACAATTTTTGAACCTCTTCCGGTAAATCATCTACCTTTGTACTGGTTAAAACAATTTTAGGCTTCCTGACCACAATGAATTGTGGTTCCTCCTTCTTCTTAACCTCTGTAAGAAGTTCCTTCCCACTCATGAGAAGTACAACGTTGCTTACTTCAGGTTTCACCTCCTTGTCCTTAATCGACAATAATATGTGAGTTCTCCCATTCTTCTCTAGGGTGTATGTGTTCTTCCTCCCATCATGAATCACATTTCTGTCATATTGCCACGATCTACCCAGAAATAGATGACAAACATCCATGGGAATAACATCACAGAGTATTTCATCTTTATATCCACCTATTTTAAACTCAACTAAACATTGTTTAGTGACATTTACCTGATGTCCTTTTTGTAACCATGAAACTCTGTATGGACTTGGATGTTCAATCATCTCCAGCTCCAACTTTTCTACCATCTCTATAGAAATGAGATTGGCTGTGCTACCACTATCCATGATGACTTTGCATACCCTGTCTTTGGTCTTGCAAGCAATCCGAAAAAGCATGTTCCTTTGGACTGAACTCTCCACCTCCTTCTCTGGTGTCAAGAGAACTTTTTGCATCATCAGCGATCTTCCACCTTCAACATCTTCTGCCTCAACATTCTGCCTCTGTGCTTCGGCAATGTGAGTCTCACCACCTTCTTTCTTTTTGTCTAGACACTCATAAGATTTATGTCCGACCTTTCCACATGTGAAGCATTTCACCACTCCACCTCTTCCTCTTCCTCTACCTCTGGTACGAGGAAAAATGTTTCCATCAGCATACTGACCTTTCTGCTCAGTATACTGCCCTCTCTGTGAGCTTCCACCTCTCTCAGTTTGATTCTGAGGTTTCTTCCACTCTTCCTTGGGATTCTGATTTCTATCTTGGGCAACTGATTTGCCTCTGGCTTGACTTTTGCCTCAGCCTCTTTGACCTTGTTTTCGGCTCAGCTTCTCTTCAGCTTTTAGAGCCATCTGATAAGCATCTTCCACCGTTCGAATGGTCATCATGCTCATCTAATCCTGAATGTCGTATCTCAGACCATTCATGTACCTAGAAAATTTTTCATCATCACTTTCGCGATGACCTGCCCTGATGTTCAGCCTGTAGAATTCTTCAGTATATTCCTTCACTGTCATCAGTTTCTGTCTCAAATTCTGCATTCTCCAAAACAGAGTAATCTGGTAATCCCTGGGAATGAATTTCGCTTTCATCTTTGCGATCATTCTATCCCAACTCTTAATTTTTTGCTTGCCTTTGCAGCGTCTGTCAACTTGTAGCTCATCCCACCACAATGTTGCATGTCCTTTCAATCTTGTGACAGCATGTTTGACCTTTTTATCTTCCTTGACATCTTCATAGTCAAAATATGTGTCCAGAGCTCTAATCCAATCTAGAAGCTCTTCAGCATCCAGGTTTCCTTCATATACTGGAATGTCCATTTTTGCCTTAGCACCCATTCTTGCAACATCCCTAATCAGGCATTCATTTGCTGCATCTTCTGCTGTGACTTCTTCTCCTTCATGTCCAGCTTCATTTTCACTTTCGGAATCACTGACATCTCCAACACCAGTTGTGCGCCTCTATGTTATCTCCATGTCCTCGAGTCTGGCGCGTATGTCACACATATCTCTTTCCATGGTTGGATTTGGCACCTGCCTACCCCTTCCTCTTGGTATTTCCCTTTCCTTTGGTGGATCGGGTGTTTGCCCGTCTCTTCTTCTCGGCGGCATGGCTGAAATTTTCTTTTTCCCTGCTACAGAAAGCAAAGAAATATTTCTGAGCTCTGATACCAAAATTGACACAGACCTCTCAGCCCTCGGGACCGAGATCCACTCACAAGATCGTTCTCTATCTCCTTTAGCCGAAGCGGCTCCTTTTGATTCCTCGTTGGAATCTCAATTCGATAGATCCATAGGTCCTTTTTCACAGCTCGCAATCTCGCGAGTTCGCGAGTCGTGACTCCCGACTCTTCCCCTCCAATCTTGCGATACCCGAGATCACGAAATGGTTATGGCTCCTTCTCTGTCAGCACCCTTTGTGTGTGTGACCACCGGCTAGGCTTAAATGCCAGCGCCTCTCGCAACTCGCCGCTTTGTGAGTTTCAACATCATGCCTTCGTGCTCTTACCTCACGAATTCCAGAGAAGCGAAAAGTTAGTGGAGTGTTGACTCCCGATATGTGACGTGTGTCCGCCAGTCAAATTCCCGGGCCCACTGTGTGGTTCTGCCATGTGTCCCCTCCGTGCCTCGACTCTCGGCACTTCGCGACTTCTGCGATCGAACACAACTCCTTTCAACTTTCGAACCCCGGAATATGTGAAATGCGATGGGGTTCCTAATCCAACGGTCCTCCAGTTCTCTGGATCCAACAGTTTTCCTCGCTCCTTGTGATTTCGCCACTCACAACTTGGAGCACCCAAGGTTTTGGCTCTCACCTAGCGAACCTCCGAGTTCACGAGATCCTTCGATCTCTGCCACCTGTCCTCCTCCTAACGGACGGTTGCGATTCTCTCGCGGTTTCACGACTTTTCTACTCGCCGCTTCGGGACTTTCGAGATGAAGGTCTTGACCCCTTATCCTACGATATGTCGAAATGCCGAAATTTCGACACGTCGTCTACGCGGGTCCCACGATGGAACTTCCCGCCTTTTTGGAGTTCTCGGACTTCACGACTTTGTGAATCCGGATGCTATGCTCTCGGTTCTTCGACTCACGAAACCCCGAAATGGTCAACAAGGGTTTGACCTCCCCGTTGGCGAGTATGCCACATGTCCACTCTCAGATGGACGGTCCTAATTTTCTTTGCAGCTTCGCCACTCGCAAAGTTGAAAAACCTCTCTTTCTGACCTCCGATGTCTGAATCCCCGATAAGGGTGATCTCGCGACACATGTCCTTCTAACCGGATGGCTCAGATCCCTTCGTTATTTCGAGACTTCTCCTTTTGCATCCTCGCGACTCTTGAGGAAAAGGTTTCGACTCTCCAACCCATGAAACCCCGAGATGCGAATAAGTGAGTGATCTGACGACCCCTGTTGGTTCAAATCCTACGACCCGATTTTCTCTCAAGCTTGCACTTAGAAAATCACCCACCGTAACTTTCTTGCTCCTCTACAAGATCTGACGGCTTCTAGGACTTCGCGAATCCTACACGGAGGATTCCGACCGTCCAATGCCTCCTTGACGATTTCTGCGAAATGAACACGGTATCTCTTCGCGAAATTTATCCGCCAGCAAACAATGTCGCTGCACCTTCTTACAATTCTTCAAGGCAGTAGCCCTCTTTGAGTTTTCTTCACAACTTGAGTCTTTAAGAAGACTCCTGCACGCACTCCTTGCGGAAAATCTTCAAATACTTCCAAGTATTTGAACCTCTTAGACTCTGCGCTCTCCCTGCAACAACAGTCCTTCAACAATTTCGCTCAGGTTGCAAACTCTGAGACTCCTCTCAGCCCGCGACACTTTGCACGGCTCCTGTGCTTAACTTGCACTTCTGCGAGAATGAGAACAATGTTGTTATCTTTCCTGAGCTTTCATAGATTGATACTCTGAACCCGTCAACGCACTCCTTGTGGGCAATTTCACTGCACTCCTTGCAGGAAAAGTCTTGCTCAGATAGAGAAACAACTGAAACTCATTCTTTACTCTCTTAGACTTCGAATGCTTAACACGAAATCATACATACATGGCATAAAAGAAAATGTATATCAGAAAGAGTAACAAGCATGAGCTTAACATTCAATTAGGCATACAAAGATAGTATTTGAACACCATGAGTCTGAATCAAGCTTTATATATTAATTTCAGAACTTCTGTACATGGTTTCTTCTACACAGTTTTTTTTTGCTTCTGCTCTCCTATGCTCTCTTCTCATAATAATCTTGCAACTATAAAATGAGGGTGTCTATATCCCATTTCCCTCCTCGCTCCTAAAACTGTCTAATCTAGGAATTCAAAGCGACCTACTTACATTTACTATTGTAAATGCCTCTTAGTCCTTCAGACGAGAGCAGGACGCTCAAGGTCTGATTACAATCTACTAGTACGCCCTTTCTTAATTATCTCGTTTAAGTTTGGCGCATCCAACGTTAAAACATTTCAAACAATTTATCATGTGCCAAAATGCGTTGGCACTTGCCCAACGCTCACTTGTTGTTGGCGATGCTCCTGCATCACCTACTTTCTCCTAATTTAGGTAGTTATTTTTCTTAGTTTTTGTGTGCTTGACTTTGAGGGAAGATTGTTTTCTCTTTCAGTTAGTCTTGCTCTACTGTGATCACAACCCAATATCACAGAAGAAAAATCCCTTAATCACTATTGTACTTTCTTTAAAAGGATGAGAGAGAAAAAATGAACATACTTAGTCAGTCGATCCACTGTTACCGTGATGACGGTCTTTCCTTCATATTTGGGTAAACCTGTAATAAAATCCATTAAAACTTTTTCCCAATGTTGACTTGGTATAGCTAATGGTTGTAGGAGACACAGAGTCTTAATTGTCTCTCCCTTATTTTGTTGGCAGACCACACATTCATACACAAACTTTGAAAATCAGTTTGAAGACCTTCCTAGAAAAAATCCTTCTTGATCATGTGTTAAGTTTTCAAGAACCCTGGATGTCCTCCTATAGGAGAAGTGCATAATTCCAAAAGGACCTTCTGTTTGAGTTGGGAATTCTTACATAAATATAGACGATCATGATACCATAAGAAATCAATATTTTATGCAAATTTATCTAATGCACTGGAGTCCTCTTGTAGTTGTTGAATGATCTTACATACCTCTTGATCTTGCTTCCATTCTGTCCTTGCTTCTTCCACCCAATCAGATTTAGGAATAGAAATAACACATAGCAAACCCTCTGTTTCTTCTTATTTCCTTGAAAGTGCATCTGCCATAATATTATGTTTTCTTTTCTTGTAGATAATTTCAAAGTAACAACTTAGCATCTTTGTAACCCATTTTTGTTGTTCTTCTGAAGATAATTGTTGCTTTAAGAAGTACTTCAAAGTGTCATGATCTGTTTTTACTTTGAAGTGTTTTCCTATTAGGTAAGGGCACTATTTCTTAACTGTGTGTAGTATGGCCAACATTTTTTTTTCATAAATGGGTTCGAGTAAGCTTTTTCTTTTAAGTTGGATGCTTTTGAAGGCAAGGGGCCTTCCTTCTTGTATTAAAACAACACCAATTCCATGGCCCGAGGCATCACACTCCAGAATAAATGTTTTTGTGAAGTCGGGTGTGGCTAGGATAAGAGTTGTACACATAGCCTCCTTAACTTTTTCAATAGCTTTGGTTGTTTCTTGAATCCAAGAAAATGCTTCCTTCTTTAATAATGTTGTTAGAGGTCCACCATTTGACCATAGTTTTTGACAAACTTGTAGTAATAGCTTGTCAATACTAAAAATGCTCTAAGTTTCTTCGACATTTTTGGAACTGGCCATTCCCCCATATCCTTGTTTTTGTAATGGTCCACTTTTACACCTTCATGAGATACAATATGACCCAAATATTCCACTTCTTGAACCCCAAAGGCACACTTGGAAGGCTTTGCATAAAGTTGTTGCTCTTCCAAAAGTTGTAATACTTTGTCAACATGTTGTACATACTCTTCCCATGATTTGTTTAGATTAGTATGTCATCAAAAAATACTAGCGTAAATTTTCTAAGGAAGGGTTTGAAAACAAAATTCACCAAGCTTTGAAATGTTGAAAGTGCATTAGTAAGTCCAAATGGCATAACCAAAAACTCATAATGACCTTCATGTGTTCTAAAGGTTGTTTCGAGAATGTCTTCCTACCTCATTCTGATCTGATGATATCCTAAACGAAGATCCAACTCAGTAAAAAAATTTGCTCCATGCAATTCATCTAATAATTCATCAATGATAGGATTATGAAATTTATCTTTGATGGTCATTTTGTTGAGTTGTCTATAATTTGGACACATACGCCATGCACCATCCTTCTTTGTAACCATCACTACTGGTGAAGAGAAAGAACTTTAGATAGGTTGAATGATGTTAGCCTCTAACATTTCTTGGATCATATTCTCAATCTCACTCTTCTGTGCATATAGATACCTGTAAGGCCTAATGTTAGGTGGCACACTTCTAGGTTGCAAATGAATAACATGATCATGATCTCGAGTTGGTGGACGATTGTTAAGCCCTAATATTGGCTCATTAACCCTTAATTGAGGCATATGATATTAGTAATGTTATTTTATTTATGTCAGCTTTAAGCTGTTAGTTGTAATTATACCTCCTAGTCTCCTATATATACCAAGGAGACATTTTCATTTTGAATCATCTTGTACTTGAACATTTAAGTGGGGTAAAAAGAGGTTGCCCCCTCGAAGAGGCTTATTATCTAAATTTATCTCTTTTTCATGGCGTTGATTACTTTTTCTGAGGTTTTTCTATGCTATATTGATATTTGGTTCTTAACATATGGTATCAGAGCTCAAGGTCTTGGGGTTTTGCTACTACATCTGAGACACCTTGGCATTTTCACTATAACTTTTTTTATACAACGTTTCAGAAGGAATGGCTTGGAGGATATTTAGTAGATGGATCAAGGTACGTTGGGTTCAAAATTCAGCTCTTGAAGCCTTATAATTTCGAAGATATAGCCTGTACAAGATAGGGTTCTGGAATCATCCTCAACTGAGTCATTGCGGAATTTTCGCTATAAAAAAATTTCTGTAACGTTTTAGACCCTGAACTCCAGAGGCTATTCACAAAAATTAGTAAGGTATCTGTGGTAAAAATTTCAACTTCTGGGTCATCTTAAATTTGTAAATACACCCTGTGTAAGATAGGGTATCTGACTAGTCCTATTGACTAGTCTCAATAAGGTGTTCCAGGTAAAACAATCATAACTTCTTCCTAGAGTATCCAATTTGAGTGGGACTGGTTTCATTGGATCGTGGACAGTCTATAGTATTTATGGTGTGAGTTTCAGAATTTTATATCAATTATTTTGTGCGGGGCATGGTATACAAGTGAGATCTTCTGGAAAGGCCAAAAATCGGCAAGTTGTGGGGAAGTTACCGTAAATTCCACTTGGCACATCCAATTTTGATCAGACCTATGGCATTGCAGAGAAGAAATATCAAAGAACTACATAAAAGAAATTTTCATACCTAGAAGGGCCGAAACTTGGGAAATACAACAGAAGAAAGATTGTCTAGCATAACCACCTCAAAATCAAGGTTCAAAAGTGATACTTGGCCAACATGCCACCCAAAAAGGGAACTTCTACACCAAATAAGCCTCTAGACAATCATACTTGGACTCTTGATGAAGGTGAAGAAATGCATAGGGACATAAATGATTTACAAAAGAAGATAGTAACAAAAGATGAACTACAAGAGATGCTGGAGGGTTTAAAAGGGGAGATCATGGAAGTATTGCAAATTTTTGTAACAGAGAAGACACCTGAAAGTGAAAATGCATCCCATGAAATTCATGATGAGGACACAAGGAAGATGAATCAAGAATGGAGAAACTCCAACTTTGGTTTGAAGATCAACCACGTTCCTAAGATTGATATGAGGAAGTTTGATGGCAAGGACCCAATCACATGGATATTTCAGATGGAGCAATTCTTTGATCTCCATAATGTGCCACATACACAAAAGGTACGAATTGCTTCTTTATATTTAGAACCTAATCAATTTGTATGGTATCAATGGTTTTGTTCTCGCAAATCACTCGTCACTTAGACAATTTTCACAGAAGAAATGATAGCACACTATGAGGATATAAGGAGCAATACCTTCTTTAGCCAATTGATAAATCTCAAGCAAAAGGGTTCAGTTACCGATCACATTAAGAACTTCCAAAGATTGAATATAAAGGTAACAGATATTCCAGATGAGCACTTGAATGATGTATTCATAGGAACTTTAAAGGATAACATTCAACATGAGGTTCGCCTTTGGGAACCCAAATCATTGGAGAATGCATTTAAGGTGGCAAGAAATGTTGAAAGTAAAAATATGGCTATGGCTACTAGAAGGACCAATCCTAACATCTATAGAGAGAACAATGCTCCTTCTTCT
>JASDQU010309657.1:9797-22251 GCA_032191745.1 Picea mariana
TTTTTTTTTTTTCATAAAAAATGAATGTTATGATATAGAGGAGGGAACGATTGTCGCAAGTAATCAAAACTAGTTCCAATAGTGGAACATACCTATGCTCAATGTCGGGAAATGCATGCGGGATATGGACACTCAAGGTGATGTTCCCTCCAGGGTATAGGGTGTCAAATTGCGAAGGATAAAAACAAGGATCTGCTTGGTTGAGGATGCAAACTGCTTAGGCAACAGTTTATAACACAAAGTGAGAACCAACAAAAGGCTCAATACAACAAGTGAGGGAATGAGATGCAATCACAACTTAACACCAAAAAATGTCCTTCTTTATGTCTTTTATTCTACTTGGTGTGAAAAAGGGGTAAACTTGTGCCAAGTAGACGTCTTTTCAAATCCAATTTATGAGTGTGAAAAAGACAAGTTCACTCGGCAATATTTTCTATTTTTGATAGCAAGTCGGAAAAAAGATTAACTAGGACTCGTGATCTTTCAAATCCAATTTTAATGAGTGTGAAAGGGACAAATCACTCAGAAATATTTTAAGTTTTTGGACGAGTCGGAAAAGAGCATAACTGAGACTCATTAGGGAGATTCTAGGTGGCAGGCCACGGGGGAGGCCAAGGCTTCCGTGCAAACCTTCTATGGAACATCAGTATCTTATGAAGAACTAACCCATGCTTGGTAAGATCCAAAGATCTCCAAGTCAAGAAGGACAAAGTGCTAACTAAGGTTATAATCTTCGTGATATATAGGATAATGCCTCTTCCTGGAAAAGACATAGGCAAAGGCATTGGATACCTCACAAGACCATCCCAATCGAAGGGAACCTCATCAAGACTTGGAGGGAGAGAACTTGGGAAGAGTAAAACTCTCTCTTGTTTAGAAGGTGCAAGACTAGAAATGCTAAGGACGTGGCATAGAAGGTATAGAACCAGAACTAGAAGAGCATGATCGACCAAAAATTGCATCAACACGACCACTTCCTTAGACTTGTCACTCTTCAAGAGAAGAGTGGGGTCGATCAAATATTGCATTGATACGACCACTTCCTCAACCATTCGTTGAATAGGATGTGATAAAACAAGGTCAAGAAGTGCATCACCCCAAAAAATAGGAGTGTTGTCGGTCGAAGATTGCATCGACACGATCATTGGTTGAACAATATGCGAGACAACAAGGTCAAGAGATGCATCACCCTCGAACATAGGAAAGGTTTCAGTCAAATATTGCATCGACACGACCATAGGTTGAACAGGATGTGAGACAACAAGGTCAAAGGACGCATCAACCCCTAAAGGGAAAGGGGTGTCAGCCGAAGATTGCATTGGCATGACTGTTGTATCAACCAATGAAGGAACAAAGTCTTGTGAAACCATAGATTCCTCAAAACCCTAAGGGCCCTTAGGTGAGCCCCACGCTTCTGGTATCCCAGCAGTGATATGACACAAACGAGTAAGGTGAATTTCTTCACACATCCTGCAAAGGAATCTAGGCTTACGTCTGAAACGTCTAGGCTTCTCAATCATATGAATGCTCCCAACATGAATTGCAGTGGTTGGTGACATGCTTCCAGCATGACTTGTAGAGGCTAGTAGCAAATCTCCAACATGACTAGCAGAGGTTGGTGATGGATCCCCAACATGACTAGCAAAGGTTGGTGATGGATGTGCAGTGTGACTAGCAGTGACCAGACATGTGCCCCTAGCATGACTTGCAGCGGCTGGTTGCAGGTCTTCAAAATGACTCGCAAAGGTTGTCGACCAATCTCCAACATGACTAGTAGAGGTTGGTGATATAATGCCAGTACGACACGCAATGACTGGACTTGTGCCCCCAACATGACTTGTAGTNGTCGACCAATCTCCAACATGACTAGCAGAGGTTGGTGATATAATGTCAGTATGACACACAATGACTGGACTTGTGCCCCCATCATGACTTGCAGCGGTTGGTTGCAGGTCTTCAACATAACTCTTAGAGGTTGTCGACGTATCTCTAACATGACTAGCAAAGGTTGGTTATATAATTCCAGTATGACATGTAGTGACTGGACTTATGGTGGCAGTGGATTGTGGCATTTGAGACCAAGGTCTAAGGAAAGATCGGTTTGAGGAATTGCAGGCCAAGAAGGATCCTAGTTTACACCTTGTCCCTGTCCAGCAGGATAGTATCCTCCTCCATACTAATTCATAAAGGGTTGTAAGGGAATCAAAGTCATTTGCAAAGAGAAAGCGACATGACAAGGGTTACTCATGTGAGGATATATGTTTCCCCCATACAAAGGAAATTCATGAGGGGGGTTGCCCATACTATAAAAATAATTCCCCCCAGATGAAACACCGGAGGGCAGACGGAGGTCCGCCATGGAAAAAGTGTTCATAGGAACCAACATAGCGAAAGAAGGATAAGTAGATGGAGTGTAACACATGGAAGGATTTCTTAATTGGGCACTTACTTCTCGCATAGTGGATTCGTAGGAAGGAACATTCCAACCTCCTACCATAAGAGGTGTTTGAAGGATATGACTCCCACCAAACGGAGAGGGATAAGAAGGAGGCATCATCCCCCCTAACCCAAAACTTGTATTCGCATAAGGAGGTGAGACAAAGGAGGGAAAGTGCGAAGACATATCAGACATACCATGAGAAAAATGATTAGAGACACAAGGCATTGACTGAGTACCATAATTCTGCATACCATTATAAAAAGCAGGTGGATTTTCCCCCATGAATGTCATGGGGTGGTAGCAATAAATGAGGGAGCGAAAGGAACTCCATTTTCCATGATAATGAAGACTCAGTACAAAATCCTAAGGCCAACTAGTAATCAAAGAGCATACCAAAAAGTCAAACGACCAATATGCATGCAAATGGGCTAAAGTGGTTGAGTAGCCTCCCTCGCTAAAGAAGGTATGTCTCGTCCAAGAGGGACTTGAGACTCCCCACTAAAGTTTGGAGGTAACATAATCAGTTATAAGGGCCCTCGTAGGCTTAACAACCAATCGGTCAGATCCCCCCAGAGAGGTAATGTTCCATAAAGGTTGTGTGTTGTCCGACCCCTATCTGACTCAAGATACAAGCAGAATAACCCCTGCAAGTAACCTATGAGATACCTAAGTCAAGTAACTAATAAACCACTATATAACTGATGCACAAGCAAGTCGTCGTAAGTCCAGATCACCGTATGGGCAGGGTAGCAAAGCGCAAAACCTTGAAAGCACCACCTCTCACAGAGGTATGGGTACTAGCAAGATCCCAAAATATGAATAAATCCACAGAAATACCTCTGACACTAGGTGAGTATCCAGGGGTTATCCCTTCAACTAACTTCGTGCGACCTCATGATTAACTCTGGTGTGAGCAGAGCCTCCTATTATTACCAACTATACAATGGACTTCTCAACTCCCTGTCTCAGACACATATGTTGATTTAATTGCCTTGGAGAAGTTTACTCACAAAATCCTATTCCAAAGCACTAAATCCTAAGCTAGTTTGTGCACCCTAAAAATAAAATCGTGACTAATCAATTTTAGTTTAAAACGTAAATTTTATTAGTCGTGGTTACTCAAAAAGGTATGGAAGTGAAACTCATGGTGTTATGACTCTGCCAGAAAATAAATATGGATATAATGCAAAGTCTATCTTTAACATTTCAATGAATGATATGCTAATAAAAAATGTGCCGTCTTCAATTTCAATTCTGCAATTCAGAAGTAAAATACGATCTTTCGCTAAATGTGCTAAGCTAATGATGAAAATTCAAAGACAAAAGTGCCAACCAATGCCAAATGCCTATTTTTTTGTATTTTCAATATACTAAAAAGAAAATGTATGGACTGATGAGCAACCTGATATATAAATTCTACTGTGTATAAAAGAAATAACTCGAGCAGAACACCAAGAAGCCAAGCAAACAGACTAGGTAACAAGGACAAATAAAAAATGGAAAACAAAGAGAAATATTATGCCCAAAAATTCAACTCCAAACAAGCTTCCTGTCATCTCAGATAATTTCAACAGGCACTACAGAGACCTAAAAAGGCTCAACAATCTTTAAATCCTACCCAACAGTCACTCAACCAAGCAAACAAGCAAGGGGAAGTGGTATACGCGCTTGTTCAGGAGAACATAGCGTATATACGCTTCTTACAATGAGACAGGAGGTGTGTATACGTGACTGTCAAGGAAAAAAGGGTGTATATGCTTTAAAACAAGGCCAAGCAAGGGTAAAAGGTTGAAAACTCAGACTCAGAGTGAACAAGATCTTTAATCAGTGATACGACAAGAAACACAAAGGAAAAAAGAGCAATGTAAGAAGAAAAAATACTTCAACCCTTAGAAGGAAGATCTCTCCCCGGCGGAGTTTCCATTTCTGTTACAAGGGAAAAACTCTTTATGGCCAAGGGTAAACCACAACAGATAGGTATTACTGCATAAATCAACTCAATTCCAACATATTCTATATATACTAATGTGAAATACAAGAAAGAGGCCTACCTCAATCCAACGTTTGATGATATTCCAATGTTTAGCAGTTTGACCCAAAACTTTATACTTGCGAGAAGTTCTCAACAAACAAGCAAAGCAAGTATATAGTGATGATATTAAAGGGTTTAGCACATCAGATAGCATAATCCATTAATAAACATTACAAACATGCCCATGGATAATAATCATATATTTGCAAGATACCAATAGGATGGGAAAGGAGTATTTCTATTAATAATTGATCAACAGAAGTGTCAACATTATAGACTTCCATGTCAGCATGGTTCGAAACCAAGAAACCAAGTTCCTTCCAATTGGGTCCCCACCACTTCAATCCTCCACCAAAGGCAATGTCATGAGAAAGAGGCAAAGATGTCCTTTCAATAATAAGGGAAGAGCTCGGGGGATGAAAACTATGTTCGGATTTGAGGAACAAAGGGATGCAGACTCAATATGAAGTAATTTCTCCAGAGTAACTTTGCTCTCAAAGTTGAATGCTTTCTCCTTCTTTTCCATAGTTCGAAATTGTGCTCTTATAGCCTTCAAGATGCAACTAAAGGGTCGAGTCAGAACGTTTCTAGTATATGGAAGGCCAGGGATCAGAGGTCTTTTTTCATGACATGGAAACCTGACCTCATTTTGTATTTTCTGGCACAAATCCCGATATACGCGAGTTGTAGTGGAGCAGCAAGTGTATACGCATCTTGCATAGCATTTAGGGAGTGTATATGTGGAAAAATGTATATTTTTAGCTCTGGATTCATCAAAAAGGGATAAAAAGTCTGCATAGGGAAATGGGAAAAGGCCCTCTATGCAAGATAGCAATGGTGAGGTAAATCTTGCTATAACATTGAGAATTAGTAACTCCATGAATCAAAAGGTTAAGGATATTGGAGATATAAAAAAGCATAATAGAGCCCAGACAAATCTCCTCTCATGTGTGCTCTGATCCCATCATTTGAACTCAAGTAATAAAACCCTAGCAAGCTATCGAACCACACCTAATCACCTGGGAACGACGAGGTATTTAAATATTTTATGTCCTAGGAACCACTTGGAAACCATCGAAGGGATACAACTAATTGAGATAGAGGAGAAACTAAGGAAGACGATGAAGAGAAACTAGATGCCAAAATATCTTGAGCTATGGAGGAGTGGCACATTCAGAGGTTATAGAATTTTCATGAGAAAACTAGTATCATAGAAATTGGCTCTACGGTTTTACAAGATTAGGTACAAGTATGAGTACACAGAGGAGATTGAAATTGACAATGTCCATTACATTCTAGAACTGGAAAATGACTCTGGTTAGGCTTGCTTTCTTAGTATGTCAAGGAATTTTAGCATACTTTTGTTTTGTATGTTTAGCAAGGATATTACATGACGATGGGATGAGGGAGAGAAGAGATGCATTTATAGATAATGCAGGAGATATTCCTAAGAATGATGAGCTACAAAAGGAAAAAAGATATTATATATTTAGGAGAATGAAAACAAACCTATAGAGGAATTTTTGTATCTAGGAGGATGAAACTCCCAAGGGAGGATATTGTAATGTCCCTTTCCAAGAAGTAGCTCCAGAGACGAGGGCTTAGTAGTCTAAACATCCCCTTTTAGACTATAACCAGGAAGAAACATGGGAAACGGTTGATTTGATGTCATTTCACTAGGGAATGTTATATTTCCAAAGTGACAGTAAGTGAAATGTGAGAAAAGCTATTTTTAAGTGACTTAAGGAATATAAACCTAAATATAGAAATCGCTTAAGTGAAATGAGCTAATTATAGAGGTCAGCGAAGAATTAGGGTTGGGAGAGTATATGAAGGAGAAAAATGACCTAATCCCTCATTATGATGGAATATGATTTGAGAATTGATCTCAGAGGAGAAACACATAAGTTCAGGCGAATCAATGGAGGATTGTGTATTCTAGGAGGAAGACACCAGTTGATTGGATTCGATGTTGAGAGACACACCCTATCCAATTGGAAAATCCATATAGGTTTTCCATTGCTTCATACAGTTCCAGTAGCAGTTTCAACGTGGATTCCAGAGGAGGGAATCCGTCACAAAGTAGGTTGCTTCACCATGCATTTCTTTCCATGAGTAACAATGCATGAGATTTCTAGGCATACATAGTTCATCCATTGCAATGAATTTCCTGAGCAAACAAAAATCTCTATTTCTTATATTGTGCACGGGTGTAATATTTTCTATGGAGGTATAGTGTGGTTCTCATTTGATTTTTATTGCCTGAAATATTTGTTTTGGTTAGTAGATACAAGCTTCATTAGCTCATCCTTCCATGAGAAAAGCCAAGTATGTTTTGACATTCATTGATGATTATTCAAGGAACACTTTGACATACTTTTTCAAGAAGAAACTAATGTTTTCAACTTTTCCAAAGACTTTGAAGCCCTTGTAGAGAGACAGTTTGGAAAGGCAATCAAAAGTCTTCATATGAACAATGGGAAGGAGTATGTGAACAAAGATCTTGAGAAGCTTTATGCCTTTGAAGCAGGGATGATTTTAAGGATGGAAATTTATTTTAAAATGTAGAAACCTTGGCCCAAATTTCTAAGGATTTTATATAGTTTGTATAACTTTTTGGTGATTTTTGAGGAAAAATAATTTTATCCTATAGAATTTGGGCGAAACATTTTTAGAATAGTGAATCTGTTTTTGGGAAAAATCATGGAAAATTAGCCAATGAATGAAATTTATCCCCTAAAATCATCCATGCTTTGAAGGCATTAAATTATAGTATACTATCCATTATAATCCTCAGTATAATGGAGTAGATAAATTTTTCAGTGGATGGTCTAATCTGTTAGTGCCAATTCTTGCAAAGGGGGTGTTTCTCTCTGTTTTCAGGCCCTTGGTGTAAAATGCGTAGAAATGGGGCTTAAAAACCCATCAAATGCATTTTATTCAAAGGTCGCAGTCATAAGCACCAAGCGCAGCACACAGAAGAAGTCCATTTTGTGCTTAAAATCAAGCGAGCGGGCATTTTGTTTTCAAAGACGGGTCCCGAAATGCCGAAATGATCATGGTCATCTGATCCAGTCAGGACACATGGTGCCTGATTAAGTCTGGTTTCCATTTTGGCTACCTAGACTTTGAAATATGAGATTCGAGAGCAAAGGAACGAGAACTCCCGGTGCGAGAATCCCCGAAATACATTAAGGTTCATCATGACTGTCCATATTGAATTAAATCCGACCATTGATTGCGGATTAGCTGTTTTTTCATTTTGGCTTATGGGACTTTGAAAGACAAGGGATCACTCCTCCACTGCATATGGAATCGTCGAAACGCAAAATGTGAAAAGCGCCTTTGAAGATAGGCGCAGGGTCATGGCCCGTGGTCACTTGGGGTGATAGAAAGAGCTGCGCAAAGGGCCAAAGTGTCGGGTTTAGTTGCAGGAGGCGTCACTGTGTTCTCCAGGTGCCAATTCAACTTGGCCTCAATCTTGATCCCCGCTAGAGGTAAATAAAGGTAGGAGGAGGTGGTTGAAACCTCGCCTCACTCCGTAAATGTAAGGCATGGAGGTTCTGGAAAGAAGTCTGCCCAAGATTGTCATGTGTGTAGGTTTTCCTAAAGAAGCCATGCTGATATGATGTCCTCGTCTGAGCAAAGGAGCCTACACACACTAATTTGGACTTTAATGTCTCAGCTACCCTCCTACTGCCAAGGTGGTGAATTTCTCTGAGTATGTATACTCAGTTGTTGTATTTTTGTAAGCATCGATGGTAGAGCTAAGCTCCCAATTGTAAAGCTTTAACGAGGCCTCTGGTTCCCTGGTTATAGATTGATATTTGAGACTTCTTGTTTAATGGAAGCCATCATCTTCCTCCCCTTTTTCCTTTGAATCTTAAGAGTCTGAGCATGGATGATCCAGTCGGGTGTTGTAATGACTATATAATGTATGTTTGATTATATTAGTTTTGTAGAATCTTAATTTTCTTGAAGTTTCTCATATCTGAGAGGATCTCATATTTGAAACTTTTCCCCTTTTTAAAGGCCGTTGGAAGACCGGATGTCCAGAGTAGACTTTATTTTCTTTGTTTTCCCCCCCACTTACTCACCATTATGCAAAATTACTGGCTCAAATTAGATCAATACCTCACCTGTCTTAGTTGTTCCAACCTAGTTTTCTGAGTTAAAATGATATTGTTCTGAGTTTACTTCCATTTGATCCTCTTTTACAAACAAATCATGACATTTAAACTGATGGGCATTGGGCTCTGCTCCTGTTGCAATCGAGGAGTGACTTCTGAAGCCAACATTTCTGGCACCGTTGCCGGGGATGAAGTTGAATATTTTCCCTGGGATTGAACGACATTGAGTCTCTGATTCTAAATGTGCATCAGGCATTAGAGCCCTTGAAGATTTCTACTATGCACCTGACGACTCCACTATGGTGACTCCACTGTTTCCACTTCATCGTTTCAGTTGTGGCTACTTTTAGCACACCTGAAAGCTGACCCAAAGGAGATTTTTCGAGAAGGTTTCAGCAGCTGCTTTCTCAGCTTGAGAAGTTTCTTGGGAGGACACAACATTAATATCTGGCCTTTGATGGTGAACAAAGACCAGACACTCAAAGATGTGCATCTTTCACCTGGTGACTCCATGATTCGAGGATTGGTCGAAGACTCCACTAATTCGATATGGAAAAAATCTTAGCTCAAAGGTTGGATTTCTGTGACTTTTCCCAGATAATTGGTTTTCCTAATCTACTGCCTGATAGAGATGAATGGGAAGATATCCTCCCTAAATTTCAAGCAAAAATTTCAAAGGTACCAGCTGAGCATTGACTAGACTTTCATGAGGTTATTCATTGACTTAATATCATGCATGAAGATGTCCAGATTAAGCTTTTTAGGTATTCATTAAAGGGAGTTGATCTTGATTGGTGTCGATCTCTTCCCACTGCAAACATCCATTCTTTGACAGGTTTTCATACAGCTTTCAATTCATTTTGTAAAGATTACTTCCTAGCTGAGTGTTTGTATGAAAACTTTTGTGATGAGTTTTCTTTGCTTCATGAAGCCTCTGCTAGCCCTGAAGACCATGTTTGTGATGAAGCTTTTACTGTGGAGGAAAGCATTTGCTATGAATATCTAGAGGCGTTGGATGATATTAATTATGTTAGCCCTAGCACGGAAGCATCTGACATCATTTCAGATACATCTGTTCTTTTAGATGTTCATAAAGATCAACATGCCTCTTGTGAAAATTATGATTTTATAGAGCATATGTTCTCTATAGTAGATGGCTCTCCTGAATATAGGGTTGAAGCATATGTTCCTAGAAGCCCTGCTTATGATGACGAAGACCTTCCAGTTTTTAAAGAAGAGATGGTTGTGGAAGAGGATTCTTCTCTTTTCCTTCAAGAGGTTTCCCGTGATATATTTTTACCTAGGATTAAAGAGAAAAATCTTATGTTTGAACAACCAGAAGTAGCAGTTACCGCTGTCCATGAAATGGATATTTTTGACACTTATATTCTCGATGGGATCACTATTCTAGAGGTTGATCATAGAAATGAAGGGAAACCCTTTTTTGATGAATATTCTAGTGATGATGAGTAGCAAGATTATCCTACATTTGATCACTATGAAGACACTGACCGACATGACAAAAATCTAAGCTTTCCCATGGTCCCTATTTATGATGATTATGAATCTAATCCTTGGGAGAGCCATGGAGAAGAGGAGGAGGAGCCGAAGATGCAGTTTATAGAATGTGCACAGCCAGTCAGTGAGCATCCACCACCTGAGATCAATCAGCCTATGCCAGCTGTCCACCCACCTGTGCTTACCAGAGATATTCAGCCACACGTGAACAACTGTGTAGCAAAGGAGGTTGTATGTCTCCCATTTTCTAGAGTTTTCCACTGGTCCTATGATCCTGTGAAGGAATACATGGAGTTGTATTTCCTTCACAATTTGGAGCTGCCCTATTTCATCTCAACTTCAGCCTGTAATGAGGAGTTGAAGCGTGTAGCTGTTATGTTGCCATGGTTACACCATATGTTTGTGATCATCGACAAAAGGAAGGAGATTATATTCAGAAAGTTGCTTTATTGGCTATGGTGGAAGTTTGCTTTCACCTAGCCCCATGTAAAGGAATTTATTAGTTTAGGACTGTACATAAATAAGCTCCTTGGAGCATGTGTGTTTATCTTTTATTTTCACTGATCAGCATGTATTTTTAAGCAGGGTATTTTTGAGCTCGACTCCATAGCCCAATAGAAGGCAACTAGAACTATAGAAGGAGTTCTTAGAGCATCGCAGGGATGACTCTATCCCCCATGGAGCCTAATGTTAGCGCCAATTCTTGCAAGGGGGTTGTTTCTCTCCGTTTTTAGGCCCTTGGTGTAAAATGCATAGAAATGGGGTTTAAAAACCCATCAAATGCATTTTATTCAAAGGCCACAGTCATGAGTGGCAAGCCCATCACACAGAAGAAGTCCATTTCGGGCTTAAAATCAAGCGAGTGGGCATTTTTTTTCAAAGGTAGGTCCCGAAACGCTGAAATGATCATGGTCATCCGATCTAGTCAGGACACATGGTGCCTGATTAAGTCCGGTCACCATTTCAGCTACTGAGACTTTGAAATAAAAGAGTTGAGAGAAAAGGAACGAGAACTTCCAGTGGGAGAATCCCCGAAATGGCTAATTGATTGTGGATTAGCCATTTCGACATTTTAGCTACTGGAACTTTGAAAGACAGGGGATCGCTCCTCCACTACATTTGGAATCACCGAAACACAAAATGCGAAAAGTGACTTTGAAGATAGGCACAGGGTCACGACCCATGGTCACTTGGGGTGATAGAAAGAGTTGCGCAAAGGGCCAAAGTGTCCGGTTTAGCTGTAGGAGGCGTCACCACGTTCTCCAGGTGCTAATTCAACTCGGCCTTGATCCTGATCCTTGCTAGAGGTAAATAAAGGTAGGAGGAGGTGGTTGAAACCTCGCCTCACTCCTTAAATGTAAGGCATGGAGGTTCTGGCAGGCAGTTTGCCCAAGATCGTCTTGTGTGCAGGTTTTCCTAAAAAAAAATAGTTGATCTGATGTCCTCATTTGACTAGAGGAGCCTGCACATGCTAATTTGGACTTTAATGTCTCAAATACCCTCCTACTGCCAAGGTGGAAAATTTCTCTGAGTATATATACTCAGTTTTTTTATTTTTGTAAGCATCGATGGTAGAGCTAAGCTCCCAATTGTAAAGCTTTAACAAGGCCTCTGGTTCCCTAGTTATAGATTGATATTTGAGACTTCTTGTTTAATGGAAGCTAGCATCTTCCTCCCCTTTTTCCTCTAAATATTAAGAGCCCGGGCATGGATGATCCATTCGGGTGTTGTAATGACTATATAATGTTTGATTTTATTAGTTTTGCAGCCTCTTAATTTTCTTGAAGTTTCTCAGATCTGAGAGGATCTCATATTTGAGACTTTTCCCCTTTTTAAAGGCTGTTGGAAGACCGGATGTCTAGAGAAGACTTTATTTCCTTTGTTTTTCCCCCCACTTACTCACCACTATGCAAAATTACTGGCTCAAATTAGATCAAGACCTCACCTATCTTAGTTGTTCCAACCCAGTTTTCTAAGTTAAAATGATATTGTTCTAAGTTTACTTCCATTCGATCCCCTTTTACAAACAAATCATGACATTTAAACTGATGGGCGTTGGACTCTACTCCTGCTGCAATCGAGGAGTGACTTCAGATGCCAACATAATGAACAAGCACAAGGCTTGACTAATGGAAAAATTATTCTTACAAGTACCTATCATTGAATACAGTGAGACATATGCACATATTACAAAGATGGACTCATTTCAACTTCTTCTCTCCATTACTACAACTCAACATTGGGAAGTTCATCAAATTTATCTCAATAAATTTTTCTAAGATATCTTGATCAAAGTGATCTTGAACATCATCCTCAATATAATCTAACTATTCC
>JASDQU010309657.1:22282-40391 GCA_032191745.1 Picea mariana
ATTATTAAAAACATTATACATATAATTATTTAGGATTTTAGCACATCATCATCAACAATAGGAAGAACCTTATCATATTCATCAACACGATGATTATTTCAAGCCTCATAATTAGAATGGTATAATTCTTGGAGTCCATGATTCAATGCCTCTTCAATATCCCACTCTCCTTATACAATGTATTCTTCATGCTCTGTATATTCTTCATGTCAGACCAGATATGGGAAAAGGAATAAGTAACTTCACACTCTATTTTCTTTAACATGAGACATTCATAAATAAAATTCAAAGTGACCTTTGGTTTCATCTTTCAAGAGGTCTAAATGACACCTATTATTCACCTACAACTCTTCATATTTATCCTAAATATTTTTTACAAAGTACCTCAATCCATCAGGATTAGGTATATAACATCCCCCCCCCCCCCNTGAAAGAGTGTTTGTGAGTCTAAGCATCATTCTCAACTTTTCAATTTTTTCTCTTCAAGTGCTTTGGTGAATATGTCCACAATTTTCTCATTTGTAGAACAATGTATCAGGTGAATAGTTTTGGCCTCTATATGACATCGAATCAAATGGTACTTTGTGTTGCTATGTTGGTTTGGTCATGGAATATAGGATTCTTTGAAAACTTGATTGCATAAGTATTGTCAACCATAAGAGGAGTAGAATTCACCTATTTCTCCTGCGAATCTTCGAGTATTTTCCTAAGCCACACAATATCATTTTTTGCTTTTGAAACTACCACATATTATACCTCTTTTGTGGAATCTACTAGAACTAACTATTTGTGTGATCTCCAGTAGACATATGTTGATCCAAGACTCATGAGATAGCATGCATTTAACACTCAATTTTATTTATCCTCTTCAAAGTATGAATCAAAATATCAAATTAGGTTGCATTCATCCACCTTATAATACTTGAGTCCAAAATCTTGAGTTTCATTCAAGTATTTTATAACTCTTTTTGTAGCAGACTAGTGTCCTTCAAAAGGTTTTTGCATGAACTTGGAAAGAATATCAATGATGAATGAAATATATGGTCTAGTGGTGGTAAGGTAGATAATACTTCCTAGAAGGAATTTGTACTTAGTTGCATCCTCAAATTAATTCCCTTATATTGATGTGAGATTCAAATTATCTTCCATTAGAGTAGAGAGAGGACTACACTTAGACATGCCAAACTCATTCAACAGTTCTCCATTGTACTTCTTTTGGGAGATGAATATGTACTTTAGATTTTGAGCCACTTCAATGCCCAAGTACTAATGAAGATGTCCCAAATATGTCATCTCAAAACCTTTCTTCAATTCTTTCTTTATGGATGCAATACACATTTTATTGTTCCCTGATATCATCAGATCATCTACATACACTACAAGGTATTTCCAACTTTTTTGACAAAAATAGTCGCATCATCAGGATTAAAGTTCTTGAAATTCAATTTCATAAAACGCTCACTTAGATTTTCATACCAAGCTTGTGGTGCATGTTTCAAGCCATATAAGGATTTGATAAATTTGCATGCTCATTTTTCTTTCCCTTCACAAAAAACCTTATGGATGAGACATGAATACATTCTCTTTCAATTTTCCATTCAAGAAAATAGTATTCACATCCATTTGATGAAATTTCCATCCATTATGTGTTGGCAAGGAAAATAGAGTATGAATGGTAGACCATTTTTCTATGGGAGAAAAAGTCTCCTCATAATCAATACCTTCTTTCTATGAAAATCTTTTCTCCTTGAGCCTCGATTTTTGCTTGTCAAGTGAGCCATCTAACTTGTACTTTTTTTAATAGCCACTTGCAACCAATTGGTTTGGTTCTGAAAGGAAGTTCCACCAACTTCCACATCCCATTCTTGATGAGAGCATCATACTCCTTTTGCATGGCTTCTTTCCACTCATCATGAGAAACAACCTCTTGAAAGGAATTTGCTTAAAATATAATAGATAAATTCAATTCACCATCATATGAAATATCCATATCATATACATAAAATGAATTTAAATTATTTACATACCTCCATCTTCTCTTGTATAAATTGTGGTTCCTATCTTTCTGACCTCATCAAGATGAACACTTTAAAGTGTCTTTATGAGCCACTTTGGTTGACATTTCTAAGATGGTATAGGTTTCTCAATTCATTGAGATGGTGCTAAATTCTCATAAAGGTTCATCCTCAACAATCCTCTCAATCACATCATCCAAATGAACTTCATGTTTTGATGAAGTGGCTGGAACTTCTTCATGATGGGGAGATGGTTCTTGAAAAGGATATTTCAGAGAATGATCCAATATAGGGATCCCCCCTTCAATATGTGTAATATCATCATTAAATTTTTGACATGTCTTTACATGAGAGAATCTATCCAGATGATCAAGTTGTCACTCAATAATTTTTCATTCTTTGAGGATTCAAAAAAAATTACATCTTTGGAAAGAGTAAATTTCTTGTTTACCTCATCATAAAGACATTATTCCTTGGTGGTATTTGATAACCCCAAGAAGATGCACCTCTAAATCCATGCATTAATATTATTTCTTTTCTCCTTGGGAATTAATACATATCAGGTGGAACTAAAGACCTTGAGATGCCTCATTGAGGGAAGGAGTACATATCACATTCCATAAGGAGTCTGATTTCCAAGAGCATGAGATGGACACATATTTTTCTAATAAACTGCACATATAACTGCATACTCCCAAAATGCCAATTTCACATCATATTTAAGAGAGTCATGTTCATTCTTTCAACTATACCATTATTTTAAAACTTGTATGGAAAAACAGTTTGATTCTTGATCCCATGTTGGAAAAGGTAGATTTCAACTTCATTAGATGTATATTCTCTTCCATTATCAATACGAAGAGATCCATTATGAGAATGAGCTTCATTTTGAATCCATGCATAAAATTTTTAAAAGTTTCAAAATCCTATGATTTATATTTCAACAAGTACATCTAACACATATTGGTGTAATCATCAATAAAATTCATGAGTGGTGCAAAATTAGTGTGAATTATCAATCTAGGGGCAATACCTATATCATGTTATATCACATGCTATAGACACCACTCCTTATCCATTTACTTCTTTTTTATGCTTTTGTTTATTTGCACTTGCTTGGCAGTTCGTATCATATACAATGCACATTCAAGTACATGTAAAGGAAAAGCCTCACATGAGCTCAAACCAGAATCACAATGTAAATTGTCACATGATTTTAACATTTTCAATTGTAGAGGTTCAATGGTAAGTCTTACATTTCTAGTGTCTATTAGATCTCACTGAGTGCTTAAGGTTTTTACAATAAACCTTATATGGACTCAAAATGCATAAATTTTAATAAAGTCATTTGTTAAATGGAGTCAAGATTTGTTCAACCCATTTGCTACATTGTCCATTTGCTACATTGTATTTATTTTCTACATTGTACTTAGTATAGTGTATTAATTTCAAAACTTGTACAGAGGATAACAGTGATCTAATTAAATGTTATTTTTTATAGTTGTTAAAATCAATTGATTTATTTTGTACATTGATTTTATTAATTGATTATATACAGCTGTAAGGGAAATTTGTTCAAGCCATTTGCTATATTGTACTTAGTATAGTATAGTGTATTGATTTCAAAGCTTGTATAGAGGATTACATTGATCTTATTAAATGTTAGTTTTTACATTGATCTTATTAAATGTTATTTTTTGCATTGATCTTAATAAATGATTATATACTATATACAGTTGTAATGGAAATTAGTATCTGAAAGGAAATTAGTAAGTTGTCTGTAAACTTAATAAATTTGGATTAAGTTGTTCATTGCATTTCTCTTGATGTAGTGTATAGATTCCATTGTTTGTACAATGTATATTTTTATATTGTACTTTGTTTTGTGCATTGATTTCAGCTTTTATAAAGTGGATAAATGGTATGTATGAAAAACATTTCTCACTATTTTGAAATGATTGATTTAAGTATAATTGTAAGGAAATCATTATGTCAATTTACAATTTAATAGTGAAACAATAAATAACTAATCAATTAGATGGTCTAAAATTGTGATAATGGAAAATCAAGAGACTTAGCAAATATGAAATAAAAATATTTTGGGTTTGATTTTGACAATATCTACATTCTATATCCTTTAGTGATTTAAATTTAAAATTGATTTTCCATTTTCTCATAAAATATGTTGTTCACTTTAATGATTTTATAATATTGCATAGATTTCAGTGTCCTAAACTCAACATTTTGTAGTGAGTTGTTTTGTGTATTGCTTTTACTATAATGCATAGATTTCAACATTTGTAAAGTAGATAAATTTAATTATTCTATTTTGTGCATTGATTTCAAAGTTTGCACAATGGATAAAGGTTACATGAAAAACACACTCATTATTTTGAAATGATTTATTAGATAGAATTGTAGGGAATTTAGTATCCCTAATAAAAGAATCTAGTTGTGAGGCAATAAATAACTAGTCAATTAGATGGTCCAAGATTGTGATTACATTAAAAGAATTAAAGGAAAATGTTCACATGATTCCAACATCTCCAAGTGAAGAGGCTCGATGGGTGAAAATAAAAACCAAGAGGTTATATAAGTCCCACTTCTATAGTGTCTTCTAGGTTTGGGTGATCCAAATTTGATCATAATTAAATCTATTTTGTAAACTTTGTTGTGACTTTGTGATAGGCATTTAATTGTTTTAGCAAAGTTGAGTGAATAGTCCAAAAAATATTCCAACTTAGAAGAGAAAATGAATCATTTTGATGATTAAAATCCAAGGCATCCCATTAAATATGAAGGCTATGGAGAATAGGGGCATTTAAGGATGAAGAGGAGAAAGCTTCATAGGAAATGAAAACGAAGGGTTGTAGCATAAATTGAAGTACTTGGAAGAATAAGCTTGTTTGAAGATCAAAGGTTGACTCTGAATTGTTTGATTGGATCCTCTATAGTGTGTGGATGTTTTCATCAACATGGATCCTCTTTGTAATTAAATCATGTTCTCCATGCTTGAATGGGTACCCCTATTCAAATTTGGGCTCAAAGATTGCATGCACTACATTCTCTTTTTTCTTTAATTGTGCACACATAATACTATTTAAAACATGCCTATACAACAATTAGATCTAAAAGTTTATGCACCCTTGAATAGATCATTGCATAGGATAACACCTCTATTCACATGTATATATAATGGTTCCACATGGGATAAAATGTATGCTTTACCAAGGAAACACATGATTGAATCAAAATATCATGCAATGTATATGTCCCTAATCATCAACTCAATTAGAGAAAATCATTGTAGGTGGCAGTAAATTGCATGGGAGACGATATAAGGATGTAACTAAAGGCCCACAACTCCCAACAAAATACACTGTTGTGGCAAGTCATTAAATCAAACCAATGACCCCTTTAACAAGGAAATCGATGTTGATTATATGTATTATTGTCTTTGGCTTGCGAAATAATCCAAAGGGCGATTGGAAATTCACATAAAATACACCAACGATCTAGTAAAGAGGGGATTATGCCACTAGTTGACCAATGATCAATGCAGTGAGTGTGAATTGAGATACACCAAGCCAACAAATTATGCCTAGCTATAGAAAATGATTATAATTTCCAAACCATTTAACTATTCAACATTATTCTAATCAATCATATGCATAACTATAAAATGGATTTCACAAAGGAATTGTTATCACTCTGTAAATTTGTTTGGTTGAGAAAAAAATGATCGAGGTAACCTACAGTCCAATTTTAAGATCGAAAATTGGCCTTTCTGACCTAGAGAGGGCTCTCTCTAAGACTTATTCTCTAACAGATAATGACTTTGAATTGTAGGCTATGTTTATTGTGTTTGTGAAATGCTTTTGGTTTCGTTGGCAAGGAAATACAGAACCTTGGGCCATGGAGTCAAATTCCTAAAAGCGAGAGAAATAAATGACTTGGTAAAATGAAACTTTGAGAGGATAAAGGCTAAGCAGGTAATGGTCTTTCAGTTCAAATGTAATTATGTGTGCCAAAAGAAAGAGTACATAAAGCAACTCAGAGCACCATTGAAGATGAATTCTAAATTACTTAGAAGAAAACACATGAGTTTAAAAGGGCGAAGTCTAAAGCATTGCGCGATGAATTCTAGACTTATTAAACATTCCAATTTAAATAGAGCAAATACATGAATAGATCGAAAACAAGAAGTAGATACATAGAAGAGATCAAAATACATCAAACCACCACCATTAGAATCTTTTCGTCAAAGCCTCAGGACTTCTACATTATATTTCAATTGGGTTCAAAGATTACATTCAATAGTTTATTGTCTACACTACTTTTCCAACTAACCTAATTTACATTGAAAAGATACAATATATAGAGGAAACTACGCCCCTTGGGCTACCATGCCTCAAACTACTTCTCCTAGAATTTTGGTTCCGGTTATTCCCTGCCAGATGACCTTTCAAATAGAACTTACTAAAAATGGAAACCCAACTGCACAAAATCATGTCATAATCGATGTCTTTATCATGATCATTCGGTCATCAGTAAGATTCAATCATTAGGAGGTGATGTGTCGGTGTTTCTCCTTTGACTAGTTACCCAAATGATCGAGCACACTAAAAAAATTCTTCCACCCAGCGTAACAGGCTCTGGTTGATGTTGCGTGATCACTGGCTATAGTATGCATGTTGTGAGTTGGTATGGCAGATGACTGTGGGTTGTCGCTTGTTCTTTCCAGGTGGAAACAACGGTCAGGGGGCATGCATCTCTTTCAAAATGTTTCACCTACACTTGTCCTTCTCGACAAGTGGTTTTACAACATCTGCACAAAGAATATCTACCGTGTGGGTGCCCATCTAAATTCTTGTTTCTTGGAAGGAGACACATGAGGGAAGAAACATTATGTGCCACATTCATCCTGTTATCGTGCAGTTTGTAGCAAGGATTAAAGCTTGAGGTTTGAAGTTCAAACTGGCACGTAACAGGAACCAATCCCACCCACTGTCACCTTGATGGGAAGGTTCTTTCTATTTAGGGAGGTAAGGCCCTGGGGAGATGTCCCCGGTGACCTGGGGTTTTGAGAAGGCAAAGGTTTGAAGTTCAAGAGATAAATTCCCCCCCTCACAAGTCACCACCGAGCAGATAGTCCTGGCTAAACAACTAATAGTGAAGTAACCTCCCCAAGGATATACCTACCTGAGACAAAGCAACAACAAATGATATATGCAAGCTAATTCAATGGGTTAGTACTTCATATAAATAGGTGATTATCTGATGAAAATATAAGCAATTTTAACAATAAATATTGAAGAAATCAATGTTTATAAATAGCAATGAAAATTGTCACTTCACCAATAAATACAGGAACAATATGGCATTCAAAGTAATAAATCAACACTTCATTTAATTTATGCCTTTAATCATCATTCAATTTCTTATGAAAGAAAATGTTTGTTGCACAAAGGTGTTAATATCTAAAGATGACAACAACATATAGGGCTAGCAGGTTAGTTAAGGATAGGGTTAGTGTAGTTAGGGTTTCATTCAAGAGTTTGAAAGTAGTTTGATTCACTTCAACGCAATAGGTCTCTTAGGATCAGTGCCTTAGGGTTAATGGAGTCAAATAGTAGAAGACGCAAGAGCTAAAGGAGGCAACGACTAAGAACTAGAAGGAGGGACCTTGAGGTGTTGTTAAAGCAAGGCCCCAAAGTCAAAACCCTAGGAGAGAGTCTCACTTCGATGTAGATGAACTAGGCCTCTGTGATCTCTCCTCCTTCTTTAGCTCAATGGAAAAACGGTTAGCAGAAGATGAAGCAAAGAACCAAGACTAGAGGGTTTGATGAGGCAAGGTGTTACTACAGCAAGGCCTTTTCAGCAAACCTTAGAGGAAAAAGACCCTAAGTGTAGTATACCTTGGCTTAAGGCATTTCTCTCTTCTTAGGTTATAGGAAGCATGGCTAGAAATAAATGAAGAAGGGAAGGAGAGTGTAGCAATGACTAGGATCTCTTCTTCTTCAATGGATGAAAATTTCTCTCAAAGGGGACATGAGACAAGGACCTACTTGTGTGTTTGTCACCTAGGGTTTTGTTCAACAAAAATCATAAACATATGCAAGAAATGAAACTACAATCATTCATTCAAGAAGTTTTGTAGAAAATTACTTACATATCACCAAGAAATATCAATGCAAACCCTAGTTGTAACACCTTCCCTCAAGAGAAATGCCAAAGAATGCCAAAATAGTCCTCCTTCAACAAGTGTGCATCACTAAATCAGCCAAAACCCTAGAATAGGGTGCAAATTTCAGACCTCACCAAGTGGTGAGTGAGTTGTGATGAAAAAATGAAGGTAAAAATCCTTCATTTATACAATACCATGACCTAATTTTACATTTTAGGTCATGAAAAAGACCGACAAGGACAAAATACTAAAATCATATTGTTTTACATTAAATTGTCAAATTAAAACCCTAATCAAGCTGAAAAGAGAATAAAATCCCCTCCAAGGGAGACGTTAGCCCCTTTTAGGGAAAATGGGGCATCCTAGAGCAAAACATTAGCCCTCCTTGGGCTTCTCCAACCTACCACACGTGCAATGTTGCCCAGTCTACCTCCCAAGACGTCCATAATGTTGGATGGCATCATGGCCATGATGGGTGACGTCTTAGTCCTTCCAAGGCCAACGTTCCACTGAAAGAGGGTCAATCCCCCTAGGTCAAGCTCTACCAAGGTGCTTATGGTGGAACAACCTCCTCTTCTCCAGTGCAAATCCATTGATCCATCTTTGTCCTATCTTTGCCCCCTGATGGGTTCTCAACATCCACTTGATGGGCTCTTCGGCCTCATGGAGGTCTAAAATGATCATCTCCCCATGTGTATCAGTCCAAAATGGTACATGTTCATCGGTCATGGTCCTGCACATCAAAAGCTACACCCTCCATGTCCTCATCAGTCACAGGGATCATAGCAATGTCAATCACATTTCATCATCAATATTATTAAACATGTGCATAAAATCCCTAATACATCAATTAACACCTCAAAGACATTACACAAGCCTACAATACAAGTCTGGAGAAAAGGACAAGGCATCCTATTGGGATAGTGTCCACTTGGAAAGGAAAGTTTCCAGAAGAGACCTCATCCAAGCCATGTAAGTGGGTGATGTGGTCAGGGGATGTCTAAGCAGGTGGGTGAAATGAAGGCCAAGGATGCAAGAATGTTACCTATGGGTGCCGTTGTTAGAAGGCAAGTTGTACCTGTCATGGATGCATTATTTCCAAGCTCATTCTTTCCTTTTGTTTTTTTTGTTCTTTTATCTTTTATTTCTTTTTATTTTCTTTTGTTCAAGAGATAATCAGGGGACATTGTTATGGCGTGGTGACCAATGGTGATAGTGTTACCCACAAGTACTTTCACAGGAATGAGAAGGTTGTCTCGTGATGAGACCCCCTTTCCCTTGGCCATGCAACCAAGGGTCACTACCCTGGCATGGTAACCAGCTAATGGCAATGTCATACTGCTAGGTACCCATGGAACTAATAGGTTGGCTCATGATGAGACCCCTTGTCCTCTCGTTAGGTCTTGTTTTATTATTTTTAGGGTCCCTCTTGTTTCTTGCTGAGAGGCCTTTTATTGCTTTCTCGGTGATCCCTAGGTGAAGCATCTCAAGGTTTTATTCTTAGGATTTTATCTTTTACCAGCTTGTTTTTACCTTCTAGGCCTTTAACCCCTTCTTCCCACTAGATAAGATGCAATCCTAAAAATAGGTCAACCTAGTGCCCGAACAACTGGAATGAGATAGGTGAGCAGGAAACAAGGTGGAAAAGTGATGATGTGAAGGGAGTGGACGATGGCTTCTCAGAGACCACCCACAGTGGCTAACCAAAACCAACAGACATAGGCTTACTAGGGCATCCTGTCAATCCCCCAAAACATGGTCAAGTGGGCAAGTGTAAGATCCAAGTAGTCGTTATAAATAAAAGGAATCAGATGCATATATTCAAGGTTTTGATGATCAAAGTGACACATACCATGATACCTGGACTAATTACCTCATGGAGCGAGAACCCTCTCTGACACAGGACCAAGCCGATGGTGGTGGAGGCTGTTGTTGCTGACAAGATAAAGATGTTGGAAGAGAGAAAAGGTGGGCCCTCCAAAGCCATGCTAAATTCAATCCTACTCTCAGTACTCCATGTCTTGGACCTGTGTGCCTCGAAACATGATCTCCTAGTTATCCATGAAAGTGAGGGATAACATCTGGCTCCAACTCAGGGACATGTGCTCATCGTAGAGCACATGAGAACCTCGGCATCTCTGGCATAAACTGTTGACCTGCTCGATCTCAATAGAAGAATCAATAACAAAATTGGGGTGGTAATGCTACCCCAACATACATAGATATATAAGATTGAAATAAAACAATCAATAGTGTGTATGTAAAACAAACTACTTACTTGTACCTACCTATTGGTTGGATGTTGGATGTGGTCAAACAACCAGTGAAGCCAATCCAGCAATGTCCCACAATACCTACCTCTGTGGTTCATCATAGACCAAAATAGTGATAAATCAAGCACAAAAAGGACATGGGTTAGAACATATATCATATCATCAGAAATCACAAACTCTAACTCGTGGAGGCAGGTGAGAGGGTTAAAATTGTGCCAATTCATTCTTTGAGGAAAGTACTTAATCCACTTCAGGAAGGGGCCATGAAAAGTACGAGGTTCAGAATAATAGCTGAAAGGATCGAAAAACTGGCTACCTAAGACATCTTCACACTCTGAAGCTCGGGAAGGGATTGACAAAGATCTAGCAGACAACTGACAAGCTCTCAAGGGAAAGTTAAAAAACTAAGACGATGGACTCAAATCTGTAGTTTTCAACCAACCCTTGGATTCTCGGATTTACTTTAGAGGAAACGCAATATAAAAGATATAATTTCCAACTACAAATTTAATGATACAACAATGAAATGCAATAAGAGGTGGTTGGGGAAAAATCTCATGAGAATCCTTCTTTAGGCAAACAATATTCTTACTCCTACAAAAACCTGAGCATAGTTGTGGTTGATAGTCATTTTCATAGAGTAAGTATAAGTGCTTGGAGGAGTAATCATCAAAGCCCTCAAGGTAAGACCGAAAATCATCAGGAAAATATGGTACTTGGTCAACCTTGGGTGATTGGGGAGCATCGATAAAAATCTCATCTCCTTGTTGCCACTGGTCAAGAGCTTGCTGTGATAATTGCAAAGGAAATACTTGGAGATGACTCTTTATGTCATAGATGGGATCCATATTATAATCAAATGCATCCCACCTACTTATCCCAACATGTTTGAACTCATAAATATCAACTAGGTCAGTGTCAGTATCATAACATGTAGGGTTCAAAACATTCAAAAGCTCACCCATTTCCTCCTCTTTTCCTAAATCATAAAGTAAAGAATCATCAAAATATTGGAGAGGAGGGTAACTTAATTTTTCTTCCTGTGTAGGAGATTTGAGGACCTGGGTATCTTTAACATGCATTACTGTCTTATCCTCATGAGTTTCCACTTCATCTTTGATTGTACAACAAGGAAAATGCTCTTCGTTTGGGGATTCCATTTCTCGATCACTTTCTAAATCATGGAACAAGGTACCATCAAAATCCTGAAAAGGAAAGAAACTAACCTTATCGTCTTCTTATTGTGCAGGTGGAGAAGGCTTTTGGTTTGCTTAATTAGGAGGAGGAGGAGGGCATGTTGATACTTCATCAATGGGTTCTGGCTCCTCTGCTATGTCTTCAGAAATCCCTGGCCAATCTGAGGTTTGTTCCCCTTCTTCTTGGAAATCAACAATGAAGTTCTCAAGGGAAAACAAACTTACCCTACTAAGAGTACCTGAAGTAAACATGCATCTTATTTCAGACAAGGACATGTTCTCCTCAATTCTTGTAGCCATGTTGTAAGCTTCATCGAGCGTCTTTGGGGACCTTTTATGAAGGAGAAAACCCAGATGTCCCAAAAGTGCACAAGTAAAGAGATGGAAAAGGCACCCCTCTCTGGGATGATGACTTTCAGGAACTTGATACAGCATGTTCTCAAATCTATCCTAGAATTCTCTGACAGTTTCATCTTCAGCTTGCTTTCTATGCTCGATCTCTTCCAATAGTACTGGGATATCTTCCAACTGGATACCCCATCTCTCAAGAAAGATTTTATCAAATTTCTTCATAGTCATGATGTTGGCATTAGGGTGGTTGTCATATCACTCTTTGGCATTGCAACAAATGGTGGTAGAGAAAAGTTTCATGACCACATCTTCAGCATAATCATCGACATGGTAGGATAGGAAAAAGTTCCAGAAATTTCTCATGTGATAGTTAGCTCTCTCTCTATTACCACCAGTGAATCCAAGGAGAAAATTTATGTATTCAAAGGGAATTTGTTGAGGGTACCCTCAGATGTTACTCATATCTAAAGACTTGTAGTTTCTGGGATCCCATTGTGAAGTCATTGTTGGCTTCCTCATCAGTGGAGTCACCAGATAGTTTTCTTGAAACTATCAAAAGATAAGGGGAAACACCCTAGTGGAGTCGCCATGCAAGCTTGTAAGATGGAAAATCTAGAGGCAAGGCTTACCGAAAAGTGTCGTCTAAGGAGAATTGACTCAGTGTTCCCTGACAACGGCACCAAAATGTTATCACGCAGTTTGTAGCAAGGATTAAATCTTGAGGTTTGAAGGTCAAACTGACGTAACAAGAACCAATCCCACCCACCGTCACCTCGATGGGAAGGTTCTTTCTATTTAGGGAGGTAAGGCCCAGGGGATACGTCCCTGGTGACCTGGGGTTTTGAGAAGGCAAAGGTTTGAAGTTCAAGAGATAAATCCCCCCCCTCACAAGTCACCACCGAGCAGATAGTCCTGGCTAAACAACCAATAGTGAAGTAAACCCCCCAAGGATATACCTGCCTGAGACAAAGCAACAACAAATGATATATGAAAGCTAATTCAATGGGTTAGTAATTCATATAAATAGGTGATTATCTAATGAACATATAAGCAATTTTAACAATAAATATTGACGAAGTCAATGTTTATAAATAGCAATGAAAAATGTTACTTCACCAATAAATACTGGAACAATATGGAATTCAAAGTAATAAATCAACACTTCATTTAATTTATGCCTTTAATCATCATTCAATTGCTTATGAAAGAAAATGTTTGTTGCACAAAGGTGTTAATAGCTAAAGATGACGGAAACATATAGGGTTAGCAATTTAGTTAAGTCTAGGGTTAGTGTAGTTAGGGTTTCATTCAAGAGTTTGAAAGTATTTTGATTCACTTCAACACAAGAGGTCTCTTAGGATCAATTCCTTAGGGTCAATCGAGTCAAATAGTGGAAGCCACAGGAGCTAAAGGAGGCAATGACTAAGGACTGGAGGGAGGGACCTTAAGGTGTTGCTAAAGCAAGGCCCCAAAGTCAAAAACCTAGGAGAGGGGCTCACTTTGGTGTATATGAACTAGGCCTCGGTGATCTCTCCTCCTTCCTTCGCTCAATGGAAAAACGGATAGCAGAAGAAGAAGAAAGAAACCAAGACTAGAGGGTTTGATGAGGCAAGGTGTTGCTACAGCAAGGCCTTTTCAACAAACCCTAGAGGAAAACAACCCTAAGTGTAGTAGACCTAGGCTTACGGCGTCTCTCTCTTCTTAGGTTACAGGAAGTATGCCTAGAAATAAATAAAGAAGGTAAGGAGAGTGTAGCAACGCTAGGCTCTCTTCTTCTTCAATGGCTGAAAATTTCTCTCAAAGGGCACATGAGACAAGGACCTACTTGTGTGCTTGTCACCTAGGGTTTTATTCAGCAAAAATCATAAACATATGAAATAAATGAAAATACAACCATTCATTCAATATTTTTTGTAGAAAATTACTTACATATCACCAAGAAATATCAATGGAAACCCTAGTTGTAACACCTTACTTCAAGAGAAATGCCAAAACATGCCAAAATAGTCCTCCTTCAACAAGTGGGCATTATTAAATCAGCCAAAACCCTAGAATAGGGTGCAAATTTCAGACCTCACCAAGTGGTGAGTGATTTGTGATGAAAAAATGAAGGTAAAAATCCTTCATTTATACAATACCATGACCTAATTTTACATTTTAGGTCATGAAAAAGGCCGACAAGGCCAAAATACTAAAATCATATTGTTTTACATTAAATTGTCAAATTAAAAGCCTAATCAAGCTGAAAAGAGAATAAAATCCCCTCCAAGGGAGACTTTAGCCCCTTTTAGGGCAAATGGGGCATCCTGGAGCAAAACATTAACCCTCCTTGGGCTTCTCCAACTTTCCACACATGCCAATGCTGCCCAGTCTGCCTTCGAAGATGTTCATAATGTTGGATGATGTCATGGCCATGATGGGTGACGTCCTAGGCCTTCAAAGGCCAACGTTTCGCTGAATGAGGGTCAATCCCCCTAGGTCAAGTTCTGCCAAGGTGCCTCTGCTGGAACGTCCTCCTCTTCTCCGGTGCAAAGCCCCTTATTCATCTATGTCCTGTCTCTGCCCCCTGATGGGGTCTCAACATCCACCTGATGGGATCTTCAGCCCCATGGAGGTTCGAACTGATCATCTCCCCATGTGTACCAGTCCAAAATGGTACATGTCCATCAGGCATGGTCCTACACATCAAAAGCTACGCCCTCCATGTGCTCATTAGTCACATGGATCATAGCAATGTCAATCACATTTCATCATTAATATTATTAAACATGTGCATAAAATCACTAATACATCAATTAACAGCTCAAAGACGTTACACAAGCCTATAATACAAGTCTAGAGAAAAGGACAAGGCGTCATGTTGGGCTAGTGTCTGCTTGGAAAGGAAAGCTCCCGGAAGAGACCTCATCCAAGCCATGTAAGTGGGTGATGTGGTCAAGGGATGTCCAAGAAGGCGGGTGCAATGAAGGCCAAGGATGCAATAATGTTATATGTGGGTCCCTTTTTTAGAAGGTGAGATGTACCTATCGTGGATGCATTCTTTCCAAGCCCATTCTTTCCTTTTTTCCTTTTTGTTATTTTATCTTTTATTGCTTTTTCTTTTCTTTTGTTCAAGAGGTAATCAGGGGACACTGTCCTGGCGTGGTGACCAGTGGTGACAGTGTTACCCACAAGTACTTTCACATAAATGAGAAGGTTGGCTCGTGATGAGACCCCATTTCCCTTAGCCATGCAACCAAAGGTCACTGCCCTGGCATGGTAACCAAATGATGGAAATGTCATACTGCTAGGTACCCATGCACCTAATAGGATAGCTCATGATAAGACCCCCTATCCTCTAGTTAGGTCTTGTTTTATTATTTTTAGGGTCCCTCTTGTTTCTTGCTGAGAAGCCTTTTATTTCTTTTTCGAGTATCCCTAGGTGAAGCATCTCGAGGTTTTACTCTTAGGATTTTATCTTTTACTAGCTTGATTTTACCTTCTGGGCCTTTAGCCCCTTCTTCCCACTAGATAAGATGCAATCCTAAATATAGGTCAACCTAGTGCCTGGACAAGTGGAATGGGATAGGTGAGCGGGAAACAAGGTGGAAAAGTGATGATGTGAAGGGAGCGGACGATGGCTTCTCAGAGACCACCCCCAGTGGCTAACCAAAACCAACAGACATGGGCTTACTAGGGCATCCTATCAATCCCCCCAAACATGGTTAAGTGGGAAAGTGTAAGATCCAAGCAATCATTAGAAATAAAAGGAATCAGATACATATATTCAAGGTTTTGATTATCAAAGTGACACATACCATGATACCTGGACTAATTACCTCATGGATCAAGAACCCTCTCTGACACAGGACCAAGCCAATGGTGGTGGAGGTTGTTGTTGCTAACAAGATAAAGATGCCAGAAGAGAGAAAAGGTGGGCCCTATAGGGCCATGCTAAATTCAATCCTTCTCTTGGTACTCCATGTCTAGAACTTGTAGGCCTCGAGACATGATCTCCTAGTTATCCCTAAAAGTGGGGGATAACACGTCCTACCTACAATATCAATACTCTAAGTGTTTTCCTGAGAGACCAGTTTCGTATTTTCAAATTCTTTACTTAACTTCGCAAGACCGCATTCCCCTTTAGCTTTGTTTGAGCGCTGACAAGAGCCATGCAGATGTTTTTCATGGCCGATCCACATTCCTTGAAGTGATCTGTGATTCTTTCCTTTGACATCCTTTGCTCCTTGTGCGACTGAATGATCACGTATTTTTCTTCTCTGAGTTGTCTTTTGATCCAATTTGCATTCCCTTCTCAGCTTTGAGATGTTAATGTTTCGACAGTCTTTTCTGCTAATGGTTTTCTCAATTCTTTGTTCTCCTGGTATAATTCGTCAATAGTGATATGTGCTTGCTTCAGTTGTTGCGTTGACTTCTGAACCTCCATGTTTTTAGTGCCCGGCCTTCTCCATCTTCACCGATTCCTCGTATTGAACCTTTAACAGGTTCTAGCTGAACAACGTGCACGAGTAACGTCTCAGCAACAGATTGGATGCATGGTTCATTTGGAGCTTCGGTCTCCTTGGACTTCTTGATCAGCCTTGGCTTGCCTCTTTTCCTGGGTACTGGCTGTTGGAATGATGAGTATTCTATTTCTTTTCCTTTCCCTATAGCCTCTTCTATTCTTTCCCCCACAATGCGAAATGTTGTTCCCCCCGTGGGTAGAGGGAAGTCTCCTCTAGGGTCCCTAGGGATTTCGGTTGAAGTTAGGAACGAATCCCAGTCTTTGTCCAGCCGTTCCAATTCCTCGACTACCAACAACTTAATTAATTCTATATGGAATAAGTTCTTCCTCGACTGGTTCGGTTCAGCCTGGACGTTGTCCTCCATTCCTCCTAGGCTTTGGTGCAAGAAGAAAGGTAAGTTCAAAGGCCTTTTCCCTGTGAAATGCATCAGTATTCTGATGTGATGTGGGTATATTATGTCAGACCTTCTCTCATAGGTAAAATACCTCCTAATCACCTTTAGGAGATTTTGAAAAGGCTCTTGTAGATACAGAATCGGAACGCTCGCTCTAATTTTTCATTCAGGAAGTTTGGCTTGATGAATTCTTCATAGCATAATACATATAAAGGCATTCCATTAGACCACCTTTCACCACACAGAGGGATCTCCTTCGTGGCTGATAGAGTTTCCTTTGTCACCCGGAATGTGATTCCCACAATGATCATGCGGAACCTATTAAATATTAGAGCGAACTGTTCAACCAGTTTCACGTTGTATCCTTGGATTTTCTCACAATAGTGCATACATCTAACCCGTTCAAAATATGCCCTAATATTATGGTCTTCATTGATTAATGCTAACTCCTGAGGTTCAGGCCTCACATCTCTGCCACTTCGCACCTTCTTCCCTATGTCTTGGGATGTTGTCATGGTGTAAATGTGTATTTGTTTCACGCGCGCGGTAATGAAATATGACACCCTCTTCCTGCGATGAATAGAGAATGATACACTTCACTAAGACCCATCAGAGTGGAAGTGGTGGAAGCTTTGCGCGTAAAGAAAAAATAACTCTAGGAGTTTACTGCGAGGCCGCCAAGTGATATGAAAAATTTCGGTGCCGAAGAAGGTCGACACTATGATAAACGTTAACAATGGGCTCGTTGCAGTAGGGAAGCGCAACAAAAATTTATGGCGTGGTGGCAAGGCACTGCGACACTAGTGGCGAGCCAGGGAAATTTGACGTGGAAAACAATTTGGCGCAAAAAGAAAGGATGTTGGATTACTAAGAGGGGGGTGAATCAATAATAGAGAAATTTAATCTTTTTAAACCATATAATCCAAGTGTTATATCAATGTAGCATTATCATTCAATAACTACAGAGTAAATAAGCAATGAACAAATAAACAATCATACACATACACAGTACATCAGTGTTTTACGTGGAAATCCAAAGAAGAAGAAAACCACAGAATGTTTTTTCTTATATGTCTTGAAGAATTACATTCATTGGAAACACCAACTTCCTTTGTTTTCCAGCTATAACTGGAAGGAGGCTACAACCCCCTATGTTCTCCAGCTATAACCAGAAGGTGGCTACAACCA
>JASDQU010309658.1:3266-46833 GCA_032191745.1 Picea mariana
TATTGAAACGACAGTAAACATATACATGCAACATATACAGGCAATAACCATAAATATAAAGACATTTATAACCACACATAGGATAAACCCATAAAAATAAACACATAAATAATAATTCAACATGTAAATTTATCACACAATTGACACTTATCTTGGTAGGAATATCACCAATTACGTCCAGACCTTCCATGAACCTCCCATCCTTAGACCACACTGCTCATCACTCTCAGGGTCACCCCCGAGCTGGGACTAAACTCCACCCAGGTAAAAGGATTCCTAGCCAGGATAATGGCTCATAGACAACAGGAAAGACTCTGTCACATGTAACAACTCAAACTAACAACCTATAATCCCTCATTCCCCACATTCATGTCCCACCCCAAGAAGTGTGCCCCTTCTCTTCTCAACAGTCCTTTGGCTACCCCACTTCCTTTCCGGGCTTCAGCAATAGGACAAATAGGAAGTCTCATAGCCCTATAGTTGTAGTTTAGCACCCTCAGGAAATCAATTCCTAGAAATTCTCTCACCCAAAGAGAAATTGATTATGGGCCTAACAACCTGCCTCTTTAGTATCCCATGGGACTGACAACCCACTTCTTCAATCCAACTCCCAAGCTAACCAACTAACAAACAAGTATGACTATGGTTCCAAGTTCAGATACAATGATAGGAAAGTCTGGAGGATAGCTGACTACGTGAGTTATAAACTCATGGTATGGTTGCATGGATGATCCAATGATGGAAGAGTGATGGAAGAGAATGGAAAAATGAACTAAGTCCAAACAATATGTATGCATGTCCCCAACTTGACACTTTTCATGTTGGGAGCTACTTTGGCCCACTTGTCCCCAACTTTGGAACTTAGGATAAAATAATTATCCATACTTTATACTTTAAGAAATATTAATATAATATTCCTTTTTGGATTAAGTTCCCTAGCTTAGCCCTTTTCCTTAACTTTTAGCCCCTTCTCTTTCCCTAACTAGTGGAGTTTAGTACCCCATACTCTTTTATCGTGGTCAGTCTGCGCACAGTGATGTATTTTATATTAATTATGAGACACATACAAAATAGGCGCACTGGCCTTTAGCATCTAGGCTCTCTGGCCTAACCAAAACATAAGCATCCTAGATTATAATAACTGGTTCACCAGCCTATAAAACAAAACATATACACAAAGTCTCTGTTGCCTCAAAACCACATGCACTTAAGTTGTTGTGCGCGGTATCCAAGAATGTCCACACTTCATCATTTTATTGCATAGTACATGTGTGCACTATTCCATGAAAGGTGCATACCAAATGATATCAAACAGCTCACCATCTTAAGTACATTTTCATTTATATTACAATTGGGTTGGGCCTAGGGATATTACAGCTAGTGTGTGGATCAACCCTCCCAACATGGGTACAAAAATTTGTTCTTAAAATCTCGATTTCGATTGTACCAATAATATGGTCAAATATGAGGCACTAATTTTGGGATTGAAGACTTTAAAAGAATTGGGTTCTAGAAGGATAGTTGTACATGGGGATTTTGAGCTTGTCATTAACCAGGTAAAGGGCATATATCATTCCAAGCATCCCAGATTGAGAGTGTATAGGAATTTAGTGCTTGATCTTCTTGAAGAGTTTTTAGAATACAATTTGTTAGTAATTCCTAGGGGGGAAATCAAATTACAGATGCTTTGGCTACTTCAGCTTCGATTTTCAAAATTCCAATTTTTCCTAATAAAAAGTATGAAATTGAAGTCAAACATAGGGCAGCAGTACCTGATAACATTAAATATTGGCAAGTATTTAAAGACAACAAACAGGTAGAAAGGTTCCTTTAGATGAGTGATGGATTTGCTAATGTAAATATTGATGATGAGTGTTGTTTTGAAGTGAATGAAGATGCAATTGTGTTAAAAAATAATGACCTTTTTCAGAATCAAATTGTTAGAAGAGATATAGTGCAGCTGAAAAATAACATTATTCCCAAAGGCTTGGTCCCATTGGAAAATCTTTTTGACAACAATGATGTAGCCAGAAATCCTAAAATCACTGCAAATGATGAGGATATAGAATATTGAAACATTGGGACTCAAGAAGACCCCAATATCATCAAACTGTCAAAAATGCTTAGTTCATAAATCAAACAAAGGTATATCAACCTTATGAAAGAATTCCATGATGTCTTTGCATGGAGTTATGAAGATTTAAATGTCTATGATACTAAGGTAATTCAACGTCTAATTCCCATCAAGGATGATCATAAACCTTTCAAAAAAAAATTGAGAAGAATAAACCCTTTGTTGTTTCCATTGATTGAAAAGGAGTTAAGGAAACTATTTGATTCCAATATCATTGTGTCCTTAAGATTTTCCAAGTGGGTGGCTAATCTAGTTCATGTTAGGAAGAAAAGTGATGAGATAATATTATGTGTAGATTTTCGGAATCTAAATAGGGTGTCTCTCAAAGACAATTATCCACTTCTTAATATGGATTACACCCTACAAAAGGTGGTGGGATCTCAGAAGATATCAATGCTTGACAGTTTTTTTGGATACAACCAGATTATGGTGCATCTAGATGACCAAGAGAAGATAGATTTTACAACACCTTGGGGCACTTTCATGTATGCGAAAATTCCTTTTGGGCTTATGAATGCTGGAGAGACTTTCCAAAGGGCCATGGGCATAGCATTGTTTGATGAAAAGGATAAGTTTATTTTGATTTACTTGGATGATATCACTATATTTTTGTATTTCGATGATTAACATATTGAACATCTAAGAAAGGTTTTCCAAAAATGTAGAAAGTTTGGCATCTTGTTAAATCCAAAAAAAATCAAACGTTGGAATGCAAGAAGGAAATTTGCTTGGACACATCAGTTCAAAAGAAGGCATAAAATAGACCCCAACAAAGTGGAACCAATTCTGAAGATTGGCACTCCCAAGAGCAAGAAAGAGGTATATTCTTTCCTAGGAAAAGTAAATTTTTTGAGGAGGTTCATTCCCAACTTGGTTGAGATCATAAAGCATATCACAAATATGCTCAGGAAAGGAAATGAAATAAAATTGACTCCTAAATCTAGGAAGTCTTTTGAAGATATTAAAGTGGCGTTGACCAAAGCTCCAGTGTTATCCAACCTGAATTTTGCAAAATATTTTATCTTGTTTTTCTTTGCCTCAAAACACACCATTGTTGGTGTTTTGTTGCAAAAAAGATGATCAAAAAATTGAAAACCCCATAGATTATTGTAGCAGGAAATCGAGATACTCCCCACAAAGGTATGACATCATGGAAAAACAAGCATATGCCTTGGGGAAGGCCCTTAAAGAATTCAGAACTTATATTTTACATTCTCGTGTCATTTCTTATGTGCCTAACAATTATGTAAAGGATATTTTGAATCAGCTTGATTCTGAAGGGAGAAGGGGAAAATGGATAGTAGTAATGTTATAGTATCACCACGAAATCAAGCCTACAAAGTTGATTAAGAGTCAAGGGATTGCAAAATTAATGGCACAATCAAATTGTGATGTTTTGGGAATCAATTTTATTGTTGATTTGTCAGAAAATTCACAAGAAGAAGTAGTCCCACAGATATCCCAGAAGTTCCTTGATTCTCCTTGGTATGATGATGGTATTTACATATTAATAAACTTACAAGCTCTTCCTAGATTGAGAAAACCCAAAGCCATATTTTTGAAGTTGAAAGCAGCAAAGTTTTGCATTCTTGAAAATTCTCTGTATTGGAAAGATCCAGGTGGGATCTTACTAAATTGTTTGCTGGAGGAAGAAATGAAAAAGGATATTAAAGAGTTTCACAAAGGTGAATATTGGGGACATCATTATTGGAATACCACTACACACAAAATACTAAGGGCAGGGTTCTATTGGCCTAGTATTTTTTCTGATGTATACAAGGAAGTTTCCAGCTGCCATGAATGTTAGATCTTTGATGGAAAAATAAATTTGCAGCCCCTACCTTTAAATCCTATCTCTGTTGAAGCACCATTTATGCAATGGGGCCTTGATTTTATAGCATAAATTTATCCACCATCCTCAGCTCAACATAGGTGGATACTGACATCCACGGACTACTTCACCAAATGGATTGAAGTGGTCCCCACAAGGAAAGCTATTGATACTATCATCATTCAATTTTTAGAGAGAAATATCTTGTTTAGATTTGGTTGTCCAGTCAAGATCATTACTGGCAATGTAACGGCATTCAAATCTAAGAAAATGGAGAAATTCTAAAGTGACCATAACATAACTCTGGGCCATTCCAAATCTTATTGCTCACAGGGTAATGGGTTGGATGAATCGTGTAACAAAATATTGACTAGGATTATTAAGAAGCTTCTGCAGGAAAATAAGAAATCTTAGCACAAAAATGTCATCTATGTGTTATGGGCTGACAGAATCACCACTAAAAGCTCTATATCCACATCACCTTTTCAGATTGTATAAGGTATAGAGGCAGTTTTTCCTACCTCATTAGGATTTCCAGTGAGGATATTGTTGCAAGAGAAAGAAGTTGAACCAAATGATGCTCTAAGGAGAATAAACCAATTGGTCCATGCGCAGCAAATGAGAGAACAGGTCTTCAATAAATCACATATGCACCAAGATAAAATGAAAAGAATTTTTGACAGACACACCAAAGAAGATGATTTCAAGGTGAATGATTTGGTACTAAAGTGGGATGCAACAAATGAAGACAGAGGGAGGCATGGGAAGTTTTATCATCTTTGGATGGGACCATTCAAGATTGTTGCATACCATGGGAACAATGCTTATTTGTTGCAAGAGCTTAATGCGGATCTTATTGGTGGGGGACCTATGAATGGAAATTTTCTCAAACATTATCTTGTTTAGAAAAAAAATTCAATCTCTTCATGTCATTGTAAATAACAATTTTTATTTTTAGATAAAGCATTTTGAATTGATAATCAGCAGAAAATTGAAGCCCGAAGTGAAGGCCCTAAGTTTATGCTAAATTTAGTCATAGTTGTGTCAAGAGGGTTTGGAAACGAGTTTGTCTTGTCATTTTAGATTCTTTGAGTCAAATAATTCCCAATGGTTAGGCACTAGGTCTATTTTTATTTTATACCTCATTGGGAGGGTAACATCCCCATTGGAGCCAGTTGTTAACACCATGATTTTTGCAGTTAGAGTTAGTCCTAGATGAGTCATAGTTTGTGCGTCAAATTTTATAAGGTCAGTGACCAAATAAAGAGTGGTTCAAAATTATCAAGTAACAGGTCTAGCCATAAGTTGGTTAAAGGGGTGTAAGGTTTGTCTCTTTTAAATTGTAAAGGTCCACTTCCCTAAGTCCTGAGTCATGTCGAAAGGGTGGAAATTATGTACCAAAATCGAGTCAAGTGGTTGGGATAAAAGTCATGTCGAAATATATTAAGACAATCATTCCTTAATCATGAAGTCATAGAAGTAAACAATCATGGAACTTCTATAATTTGTATTTTGCACACTTGAAAAGTGTACCCGTTGCACAAGTTTGCTGCGAAAATCTTCAACCTTCTTTCGAACTTTTCGTCGCCATCAATTTACCGTCATTTTCCATGATTTCATTCTATATTTGTTCAAGCATAAATATTGGCCACCCTTCATGCCTCTCCTTCACTTTCAGAGTTTTTGCATCATTTGTAGTGTTTTCAGCAAGCTCTAGAGCCCTTCACTGCATAAACATTATTTGTTGCCAGTTGTTACGTAAGTTTGTTGTTTTGATTTTCCTTTGTCTCCTCCATTGATTTCATCCATTGCTTAAATTATTTTGGAGCTCACTACAAACCAAATTTTTGGACGAGTTGTTTCTTCTCACAGTCAACCTTCTTCCTTTTGAATTTCCTACCACCGCATCGAGTTTTCCACTGCGTCGAAATTTTCCGTCACAATTCCCTACCGCGTCGAGTTTCCCCACTGCGCTGAATTTTTTCGTCGCATCTTATTGTTGCACCAATTTTTCCCACTGCGCCTAATTCCTCCTTCGCGCTTTACAGCCGCGCCATGAATTTTTGTTACTGATTTGTTTGCCGCGCAAATATTCCTATTGCTACCCTTTCTTGTAGTTGCTTCAAATTTCATCATTCTTATTTGTCGCGCAGAGAGGTTATTACAATTCATTATTGCATGCGTGAAATTACTATATACCGAGATCATGGAAGTTTCCCAAAGCATAATAAAGAAGGTGAGAAGTGGCAGGGCCATGAGGTTTTAACCTCAAGATCTGGAGTTGATAAATGAAGACTCGATGATAATGGCATCTTTTGAACAAGTTGGATGTATGCATTTTTGCGAAAGGATCCAAGAATATAATGTGAAACTTGTTGACTAGTTCGCCCTCAATTTTACTGGGGTCAGTGCGACAATTGCAGGAATCACTTTCCAAGTGATGGAGGAAAATTTTCCATCTCCGATGAAGATCCCTCTGCATGAAGAAAAATGGTTTAAAGGCATTCCTTTAGACACATTTTATACGGATTTCATCAATCCCGAAGGTCGAAATCATAAAATTGGAGCCGAAATTCCAAGTGAGTATCTTCTGGAGTCTTTCGAGAAACTTCTGAAGATAATCAGAGAATATTTCATCTGTGAAGGAAGGTTCGACATGGTGTATCCATATCGCATCAAGTTACAGATGCACTTCATAGGGAAAAATCCCTTAAACTTACCTTTCTTCTTGTGTCAGAGCCTGGGAAATATAGAAGACAGTGTCTAGGCCAAGGCTGATCAGCCAAGGAACAATTTATTCCATTTTTCATTAATTAAAATGTTAGTGGTTGAAGAATTGAGACATTTGAACAAGGACTGGAATTCTTTTATGATTTCAGCTAACATTCCCAGAGACCCTAAAGGAGAAATTCCTCTATCTTCAGAGGAATCGACACTTCATAGTTGAGAGGAGAGAAAGGAAGATGTTACTGGAAAAATAAAAGGGAAAGAAATAGAAGACTCAGCATCTAGTCATCCAACATCCCAAAAGAAAATCATTTCGATATTGACCAATAAAACTAAGGAGATCCACGCTTCCAGTAGACTACACACCAAGTCCTCTGCCAAGATATTTCCCATGCACATCATTCAGCTAGAGCTTGTTGAAGGTGCAAACAAGGGAATTGATGAAATATAGGTGGATTTAGGTGAGGAAAGTGAAAATACTCAAGAAATGAAGCAACAACTAAAGAAAGCACAACACGTTATTGCCCAATTTTATTAAGAAAATAGAGAGTTGAGAAGACAAATGAAAAAAAATATTATTGAAACACCGTCTTCGCAGAGTCGAGCAGGTCAGTTATCCCTGACCTCACCCACAGCGAGGAAAAATAATGTAAATTGGATTAAAAAATAGTTCATAGAGGCCCAAGATGTAATCATTGAGCTTTGGGAGGAATAGAGGATGTCAGAGGAAAAAATCATGGAATATTTCAAAGAGTGCAGACTAGCTATTGATGATGCATGTGTGGCTCTCTCTGGTACTCAATCAAAACTAAAAATAAATGTGGTTTTGTTGAGAAAGGTGAATATTTTGAAAAAATGGAACTGGTCTTTAAGAAAAACAGTAAGAGATTAAAAGTCACAGGCGAAGTTGGAGGCAAAAAATAAGGACAAGATAAATCCCCTAACTAGATATGTGGAGGCATGAGTAAGGGAGCCCCATTTTTGTCTTTTTGGGTCATTGCATGGAATATTTCTCCATACATAGCCTATTTTCTTATGTTAACAAGAATTTAGACACAGTACTTACATAGTGAATATTCGTTGCGCAGACGTTGTAATCTTACCTAATGAGAAGGGAAGGTATTCATGAAATGGATGCAAGTTTTGAAGGAGATGCATGGTCCCCAACCATTGTTTCCACCTAGAGTTGCATTGGCGACCACAAATGGAAATCCTCTACACAAACTCGCCATGTGCATTCCATATCCAGTGATCATGTAGTAGCAACCAAAGTTTATTATACAAAGGTGATAGAGTTTCTAGTAGTATACATGATTACTCGGGCACCCCTTGGAGGAAAACATTGATTTATCACAACCATATGGCCGAATCTTATTCATGACCAAATGATTGAAATGAATATGTTGGTTATGATATGATTGGGTGCAGTTGGGTTTCTATTTTTAGTAAATTTTGTTGAAAAGTTTGTCCAAGGGGAGAGTAACTAAATCTAGGATTCTAGGGGGAAGTAGTTTGAACATAGCAGCCCAAGAGGACATTAGTTTTCTATATCTTGGATATTTTTTATGTAATTCAGGTTGGAAAAGTAGTGTAGACAGAGAACTCTTGAATGTAACTTTATAAATTTGATGGAAATATAAATGTAGAGGTCCTGAACCTTTCAACGAAAATATTCTAGTGGTGGTGGTTTGATGTATTGTGATCCTATATTTATATGTACTTCTTGTTTCCTACAAATTCATGTATGTTCCATTCGTTTAAATTGGAAATAGTTAAAGGGTTTAAAATTCATCTTGTGGTGCTTTAGACTCGACCATTTAAACTTTGTGTTTTATTCTAAGTTAGGTCGGAATTCATCTCTAATGATGCTCTGATTTTATTTATGTTTCTCCTTTCTTTCACCATACACAATGATATTGAAACTGAAACATTATTACCTATTTATCCTTTGTCTTCTCAAAGCTTCCCTTACCAGTCATATATTTCTCTTGTTTTCAGGGGGTTGACTACATAGCCCAAAAAGTACTATACTTCCATGCCAGCGAAACTAGAAAAAAATTTCTCAAGCATCTAAATCTAACTGACAGTCCAAAGTTATTATCTCTTAGAGACTAGGTCTCAGAGAGAGCCCTCTCTAGATTGGGAAGCCTAGTTTCCAGTCTTAAAGTTGTTTTGCAGGTTACCTTGGTAGATCGTTCTCTTCAGCCCAACAATTTACCAAGTGCTAACATAGTGCTCCAATGGCCCACCCATCTAAGAAGGTAATCAATAGTAGTTCAGGTGGAGTAGGAGATAAGAACCCCCGTCCAGAAAAAATTGAAAGCTCACATAAAAATTCTCTGAGGAAGAAGAGGAAGAATATTGTACAAGAGGTAGAATAGCATCACATTGAAAGTGACATCAATAGATTTTCCCTTGAGTATATGGAGCTCAAGGCTAACATTGAGAATATTTTTCCTAACATTGATCAGCCAGGAGGCATGGCCCACCAAAATCAATCGTTGGAAATTGTTGAAAATGAGATATTTGATGAAGAATCATTTGTGTTTCAGAGCATTGTTTTTTACAGTGATTCTAAAAAATTAATTATTGAGAAGAGTGATGTGAAGAATAAAAAGGGGAAATTGCGTTCTGAGGTTAACCTAAGAAATATGTGACCTTCCCAAATTTCCAGAATTCATAAAGCAACCAGTGATGCATTGGACGATTCCATTGGTGGTCTCGAAGATGAAAATATAAAGTTAAAGGAAAGGATTAAGGAACTTGAAGAGACTTTGATGCCTCTTCCACTCCTTGCCATCCCTTTGGAAATTGTCAGACCCTTCATGCCCATGGAAAAAATAAAAGGATCCTCAATCTTACTCACATCAGCCAGGATTTATGTGGAGAACAATATCAAGAAAAGAATGGCACTGATTATAGAATCTTGGGAAATTTCAAAAAGCATGATTTATTTTGGCTCAAGGGTGCATGCCTTCCTTGAATATCTACAATCCGACCTAAAAAATGAAGAAGGTTTCTACCTTGATGTCATGGTACGCTTTGGTATTAAAGTTTCAAATATGTTAGATTTAAGGAGAAGAGAGGAAGACCTTCCCTCTCCAAGTCGGATCAAGTAGTTGAATGTCTACTGGAAAGAGAAAATAAAGAACTTGAACAACATCGTTCAGGCATGCAGCCAATCCATAAGAAGGAGAGAAGATCTATTCAAAATACTCATGGAGTTGGACCTAGCTAGAAGCACTAATGAGGTCGAAGATCTCAAGTTGATCCTCAACTCATTCTTCCTAACAAAACAACAGTTCAATGAGAAAGTTGATATTTTTAAAGGATTGTCAATTGAAAATTTCTATGGCATAATTGAATATGATGAGAACTCCATAGATAACTGGCTAGTAGATTAATCCATAAAAAATTAGGATATTGAAGAAATATTACATGAAATTTCCATTTATCTTCGTGACTTGGAGAGTGAGTTGTTCAATATTAAAATCCGGCATGAAATCAACGTGGCACCTATGAAAATTTACATCGAAGAATGGTTTAAGAAGACTATCGACAAACTGACAAATGCAGGGCAAGAAGTAGTTGAGACGGTTCCTATAACCTTCGATGAAAATGATAAAATGACATCAACGAGAACATGAAGAAGAGAGTGACCATCATAGTAAGTTTATGTTGATCACATCTTTATTTTCTTTATCAAGTCCTTCATCCAGTCCCTCCACCTCTTTTACTAGAAAGGTTTAACTGAATACTGATAACTCATTTTTTTCTTCTTACCAGGTCTTGTTGATTCTTCTACTGTCCACCGTCTTCTTTCTATAAGATTATTTCTTATATTTATTTTCTTTATGGTCCGTGGGATCCCCAATCCCAGTATTTAAGACAAACACATTTACAATTTCAATAATATGTAACAGACTATATATTTTTTGAAATTTCAAGAGAACTACTTCAAGAACAATCTCGATTGTGCTTTGTAACCCTGTTTTCAGAATATAAAGTATTTGAGTTTTATTTGGCATTATCTTTATTTGAGTTTCCCATGTGTCCACTCTGTTAAAGTTATCTTATGCATATGGATCATCTTTTTTTTTTATTTTATGTGATCAGAAATATGTATCCAAACTATGATGGATGTGAGGAAATTTTGCTTATTTTCTTTAAATGTGTGATTCCTAGTCCTTTCTTGGGAACTTTCTTTAAAAATAAAACAAAAACATTTTCCTTTTACCTTATTGTAATATTTATGTTTCTTTGAATTACTATAAAGGACTTCTTTCAAGTCCCACATTTTGAATATTTTAAAAAATCTCAAGAAAATCTAAAGAGTACCACCTCTATAAAAATGCAAGGGGATTACATCCTCGTGAGGTTTTCATTTCGGTCCTAACGGATTCAAGTGTTAACATTTTTGGACACCATACTGGGGACATGAATTAAAAATTTGGAACCTGGACCAACGTTTGTGAAGAATATATGACTTTACCCCAGGGTAATCATCCCCATTTGGAAATTGGATTGAATAATCAACGAAGCATTCTACACCATTTGTACAATCTGGTAATAAAAATATCCCATACTCGAGAAGAGTTAGAAGGGTCCTAGAAGCTCTTAGTCTAAGAAGAAGAAAGAGAAATTCTATGAACACAAAGTAGAGAGGAATGACAAGACCAAAGAAATCAAAGGTTGGCTAGAATAACACAAGAACAAGGTTGGGATTGAAGTTGGACGAATACAAGGGACCTATTACCAAAAGTAAAAGAAAAAAACTATCTATTATTAGAAGTGAAAAGTATAGACCTGAAGACTCCCCAGACATGGAAGAAAGAAATGAACAACCCTGAAATGAGCATCATGAGGAGAGACAAGGAGGTGGAAGAGATGCTACAAGAAATCAGGGAAAACCAGGATTTGAAAATTGGAGGGTAAGTGATTCCCCTCTAAATCTTAAAGGTGAGAAACATGATGTCCATGTTCTCCCTAAGGGCACCTTAAATGAATTTTATGGATATGGATAAATCAATGAAAATATGATCCAGGTGGATATCAATGGCCACCCACCTTTTCCAACTCGCTCAAAACAGTTTTATGTCAATTTTGGCAATTTACTGATTTTAGTAGTTTTTAACTTCTGGGGCCATTTTGAGGGCCTAAATGAATTTTTTTCAGGATCGAGCTTATAAATGATAGCCAAAGTCTCTAATTGAGACCCCAAAATGAATTTCCTCAATGATACCTTTCCAACGATCTATCGTGCGCCCCAAACGGAGATCATATGCAAACATTACGACCCCAGGAAGTTGATGTACTAACTTACCCAAATGAGGCCCACATGACTTTTGGCGCTTCATCTCCTAGGGTTAGGTTTTTTGGATGTCCAGGGTTTGTGAATTTCCGGTTTATTTTAAAAAATGCCTTCATAGCCTCATTGTAATCATCTTCTTGCGAATTCGAGTAGCCATCACATCTCTTCTCAGAGATAAGTTGCCACCATTCTAGCGAGTCTTTCACTCTATATTTTTACAGTCTCTGTACATTTCTTTCATTAATAGAAATCATGTATTGCTATATCTCTGTGTTTATGTTTGCATCTTTGGTACATTTCTATTATATTATTGGATATTCGTGATATCTCTGTGCATTTCTTTATTATATCTCTGCTCTCATTTCGTGTCGAAAATAATTCGGATCAAAAGAGGCATCTGCACCTATTTCTTGATGTTTGTGATTTTCACCATGTTGAGTATGACGATTTCATGGTAAGGTTTTTTCTAAAAACCTTATCAATAAGATCATATGAATGGTATACATCATTTCCCAGTAGATCCATTCACTCATTTAATGACCTCAAAGCTATGTTCCTGATTATTTTTGCCCCTTCAATTGCTTATCATACCCTTCTCACCGATTTCAACCATATTAGTTTGAGGAAGAATGAAAGGATACAAGATTTTAATCTCGGGTTCAATAAAACCTTGAGTAGGATTCCAGAAGATAAAATACCAAATGACCCGGTCATTCTTGGTTGTTATAAGAATGCAATGCCCCCAAATGTAAAATATGCTATCAGAACATGCTAAATGGATACTTTGGAAGAGGGAATGAATAAATCCACCGATATGGAAGAAATTATTATTGAAACGGGCATTGACCCTGATATTATACTATGAAGAGTACAAAGGAAGCTAGAAGGATTAAATATTGATAACCAAGGAACTTCCAGTTCAATAAAGAACGAAGAATTCAAGCCTTGACTGGCTCAAAACCAAACAATGGGAGGAGGATTTTTCAATGGAACCATACCTGATGTAAAGGTTGATCTTGTGGAAGCACAAGAAACTTAGCAAAGAATCAAAATTACACATATGAATAGAACCATCAAACAAATTCATAATGAGATAAATAGACTAAGAAGAGGAGATAATTACATGCCAAATCCAAGAATGTCAATCTTAGAGAAAAGGAGAAACCCTCCCCAAGAAAACAGAGTGAGGTTTGAAAACATGGATAACCTACAAAGACCAAGCATTCCCAAGTAGCCTACTCCAAATTTGATTGTTCTGGATGATGTCTGTGACGATCAATTAATTGAGCAAGAGAATTATTGCTCACCTGATGAGAGCTTTGAAACTGTGCAGATGGACAGATGTGATACCTCCATGTATATATTTGAAGAGGGTGACAATGATCCCAAATTGCAATAAAATGTCGCCCAGACAAGAGGGTTTGTAAATAGACCAAAAAATAAAGGTGACTCTGATAAAGAGAACCAAAAATAAAAAGAAAAGGAAAAAACAAATGAGAAAACAAGAAATGAGAAAGTGATGAATGGAATTGGAAGTAAAAGGCAACACATGATGTCAAATTCCACTCAAATGACATATAATGTTATAGAATATTTGAGTACGTTAAGGATAACCCTACCCTTTACGGAAGTGGTGAAGATTCCCCAGCAAAGAGAGAACATATTGAATTTTTTGGATGATCCATCTGAAAGAGAAGAAGTTGTTGTTACCAATCCTAAACAAACCCCTGGCTGGTCAACTGACAAGTTGAGAGGTAAAATTCTTCCCTTTTACATTTCTATTGAAAATCGTGAATGTTGCACTACACAGTTTTTTAGTTGACACTGGCACGATGAACAATATCATGCCACTGGAAATCATGGACGCACTAGGCATGAGTTTCACAAAGTATTATGAGAGTAGTGAAAGTATATATGAAATTGATTCTATAAAAGTGTCAGCTTGTGGAGAAATCAAGGAATTTTATGCTTGGATTATAGCATCCCCCCATATCATTACAGTTTTCAATATTATTATGGTATACCTTCCTCCGACATATGGAGTTGTGTTGGGAAGAGAATCGACATCTATGATTGGAGGATATATAATGAATGGTGGAAGTTGTATGATGCTTCCAAGAAAATAAGGAGCAATGATTAAAGTGCCCCGTAAACCTAGAAAACCCTTCTCCTTCAAGAAGAAGGACAATGAATTGTCAGAGGATTATATAGATGTTGTAATTTGAAACTACGTTATCCTAGATATAGAGCATAATGAAAGTTCTAAGAAATTGCAAGACATGGGGAATCAAGAGTATATGTTTGAAGGGTATTGGAGGATGTCCTTTGATGGATCTTGTTCAAGCTCTAGAAATGGAGTTGGAATTGTTCTTGTGATTCCAAGTAACATTATGCATCCACACGCTATTAGACTGGAGTTTTAATGCACCAATAACCAGCCAGAGTATGAAGCTTTGATTTAGGGGATGATCCTTGCACAAGAGATAAAAATAGAACATCTAATTGTAACTAGCGACTCAAAGTTGGTCATCAATCAGGTGACTCAGAGGTATAAAATCAAAAAGGAAAGACTTAAGTCGTATTTCAAAATAGTTAATGAATTGATGGAATCTTTTAGTTCCTTCAACATTTATTTTATTCCAAGGGATAAGAATCACAAGGCAGATTCACTAGCCTTGGCGGCCTCATTGTCAAATCCAGATGATACCTAAAGAAAAAGGTATTTCCAAGTAGAAAGAGCCTTATGATCATCCGTGCCCGACAACATTGAGTACTTGCAAGTGTTTGAGAACGATGAACAACTAGAAAATTGTGTTAAATGATGATGAAGACAATCACTCGTCTTTTGTCCCAAAAGATTGTTTAGAATCCGAATCTATTTTCACGAAATATGATCATGCTAAGAATCTCATTGAAGAAGTTTCAGTTTGAAAGGTACAAGAAACAAGAAAATTCAGTGTCAAAACTGACAGTTACCTGAAGTATGTCAACTTGGGAGTTGATTGCACCACTGAGGAAGCAGATCAATATGTCACCTTGTTCAAAGAATACATTGATGTGTTCACTTGGACCTATGATGATTTAAAATCTTATGATAATACTATATTCCAACATGTCATTCCTTTGAGGGAAGGAGAAAATCCAATGAAGCAAAAAATAAGGATGATGAATCCCAAGATGAAACCTCTGGTAAAGCTTGAATTGGAGAAATTGAAAAAGGCGAGAATAATTTATCCCATTAGACACTCAGACTAGCTTTCAAATCCTTTAATTGTAAGAAAAAAGATCGGGGAAATCCGAATGTGTGTCGACTTAAGAGACCTTAACAAATCAAGCATTAAAGATAAATTTCATTTGCCTAATATGGATTTCCTTCTCCATAAAGTTACTGGATCGACCTGCATGTCCATATTGGATCGATTTTTAGGATATAACCAGGTCTTGGTGGCTAACAAAGATAGGGCGAAGATAGCATTTGTCACACCTTGGGAGACATACGCATCTGCTAGAATGCCCTTTGGTTTGAAGAACATTGGAGCCACATTCCAGAGGGCCATGGATCATGCATTCAATGGGTTGATAGGAAAATTTATGGCAGACTATCAATATGACTTGATGGTGCATTCAAAGAAAATGGAGGATCATATCCATCATTTGAGAAAGGTTTTTGAAATATGTAGATTATATGGTGTTTCTTTGAATCCAAAGAAATGCTTGCTCATTGTGACTCAAGGAAAATTGTTGGGACATATTGTATGCAAGGAAGGGATTTACATAGATCTGAAAAGAATTAAATCAATAAACAAGCTCAACCCCCAACATCCAAGAGGGAGTCCAATCATTTTTCAACAAGATCAATTTTGTGCGAAGATTTGTTCCTGATTATGCAAGTATCGTGAAGCCAATAAATTTGTTATTGAAAAAGGAGAAGAGGTTTGAATGGACAGTGGATACTCAAGAGGCATTTAATAATATCAAAGAATCAATCACCATTGCTCATGTCCTCATTATCCCAGAATTTCAAAGATATTTCATTATCTATTAATTTGCTACAGAGACAGACGTTGCATCCATTCTTACTCAAAAGAATATCAAAGGATAAGAACTCTCGATAATTTCATGAGAAAAAACCTACATGACTATGAGTTGAGGTATTCAGAACTAGAGAAGTAGGCCTTAGATATTTTCACACGTACATATTGAACTCCCATGTTATTTCTTATGTTCCCTCATCACAAGTGAAGATGCTTCTAAATCAACAATTGAGAGAAGGGAAATGGGCTAACTGGTTGGAAAAGATACAATAGTATGATATCGAGATGAAACCTTTAAAATCTATCAAAGGACAAGTTTTATGTAAGCTCATCGTGAATGGGGATTCGGTCGATGGAATGATTTCAATTTCAATTGGGGAACCATTAACTGATTTAGAATGGTACAAATATATTATATTCTACTTAAGGTCTAGGAAATTTCTTGTCACCATGAACCCCAAGGAGAGAAGAACACTAAATATGAAGGAAAATAAATATGTGTTGATTGATGACATACTATTTAGAAGAAATTATGATGGTATACTACTAAGATGCATTGATGAAAATCAAGCCCAAGAACTAATAATATAATTTCATTATATGTGGTGGAAACTTTGCACCTACTGCAACCGCCCACAATATAATAAGAGCATGATTCTATTGGCCATCGATTTTTAGAGACTCGTATGCCACGATAAGGAAGTGTTTTTCATGTCAGAAGTTTTCAGGAAAAATGAAGAGATTCACAATTCCTTTGCAACCCATAATTGTAGAACAAATGTTCTTCGAATGGGGAATTGATGTTGTCAACCCAATTAATCTTAATTCTATCAAGGGGAACATATATATTCCCACAACTGTAGATTACTTCACAAAATGGCTGGAAGCGGTGGCATTAAAGAAGGATGATGCTGAAGAGATAATTAAATTCCTCAAAGACAATATTCTGTCAAGATTTGGTGTCCCAGATAATTTTATCACAGACAATGGTTCAATTTTCATCGGGTCGAAGTTTACATAGTTTTGCGGAGAATATGGAATCATCATGGGTCAATCATTGAATTATTATCCATGAGATAATGGCCTCACTGAATCCAAAAACAAAACATTTTTTCAGATACTGAAGAAAACCATTGACAAGAATCAAAGGAATTGGCATCTAAATATGATGGATGCATTATGGGAAAGAAGAACAACTCTGAAGGATAGCACCGAGATGTCTCCATATCTATTGGTTTATGGGAAAGAAGATAAAATGCATATTAGTCTCAAGCTCAATGCATTGATTTTTGTGGTCAATACTGAAGATACAAAAGACAGTTCTCCCATCCAGAGGAGAATCGATCAGTTGTTGAAGTTGGAAGAAGAACAAAGCCTAGCCCTGAATCGAAATTATCAGAGGCAGCAAAGTGTCAAAAAATATTTTGATCAGAGCACAACTATAAAGAATTTCCAAAAGGGAGAGCTCATGCTACTTTGGAACAAGGCCAAGGAGAAATCATCCATGCATACAAAGTTCGAAGAACTTTGGATCAAACCATACATTGTGGAGAAGATCCTAGGTTTTAACTCCTATATTCTCCAAGACATGAAGGGTAAAATACTAATGCTTCATGTCAACAGGAAACATTTGAAAGGTTTCTTCTCTTAAGACTTTCATTCTCATTGTACATTAATTTATTTTTTCAGATTTTATATTCCTACTTTGACTCCTTAGCCCAATGGGAGGAAGCACCTGGTCATGAAAGGATCTTGACAACCCACAGGGGTTTATCATCCCACAGTTGGAGCCAGTTGTTGAGATCAATTATCACTTCTGGAATTTCCCTCCTCTTCTCTATTTTCCCAACTCCTTTTGTCCTTTTTCTTTTCCCTCTTCTATACTTACCCTAATTCCCCTTTTCTTTTTTCCCTTATATTCTCCCTTTCTAGTAATTATACTTAGTAACTTTTTCCAAAATGGGAGGTTTGTGGGTTGGAGGACTCATGGATCCTCATCTCCATCCACACCCTCACATCATGAGTTCGACCAACTGCCACATTATTCTATACTTTACCATTTCTTTCAGTCGTGGGTTCCCGGGTTGGTGGGTTTCAAGACTTCATATCCCTTGTTTCGTGAACTACATTTTGTACCCTAATGTTCTGTGATCTACATTTTGACCATTCGATTCCCAGAGCACCTAAGTATCTCATCCCTCCTATGATCATTAAGATCGACCGCATTACAACACTTATCCAATTCTTAACCTTTTGCAATGGTGGGTTCACGGGTTCCAGGGTTGGCAGGTTCACAAAAGTCCCAAATTTTATTTGCTTTTGTTCGTCCCCACCACCTTCGTGAAATTCCCAAGACACATTTAGTATGGTTTAATGCTAATAACTCATCATGCAAATCTCATAAATATTTTCATTAATAGGTGAAGGGCTCAAGGAATTTCCTTATTAAACCACATTAAAGCAAGATTTGTAGAAGATTGTATATTATCTCTCAAGTGCTCATTTCAAATATTATCTCTATCAAAAGAATGCTCTCGTCAACTTATGGCAACTGCAGCTCAACAGCAGTTGTTTGGAGATACTTTGAACATTTTTGGACGAGAGGACCAGAATTTTCAGTGGTCTAGAGCATACACTTATTATTCATCCCCTTCTGCTCAAAAGGAAGTAATTTGGATGTACGGAATTGCTTGTTTAGGTTTTGTTCCTGAGGTTTTTGACTACAAGGAATTGGTTTCCTGGTGCACCAAGAAATGCATACCAAGCTAGAGAATGATTCAAATCTAGGACCATTCTCCCATTGTTCGTTCACCTCAAGTATTTTGTAAAATGTTGAAACTCCTAGAGTCGACACTCACCTTTGAAGGTAAAGATTGCAGGGACTTCTTGAAAAAACATGACAATGGCCTAGATATCTTACTTTGGAGAATTTTGTGGCCATCCCTGAATATATTACCAGATTGTAGGTCAGCCTTTTCAAAAACCCATTTCAGGAAATTGCCTGGTTATTTACCAGAGTTACGAGTCAAGAAAATATTGCCAGCATTTCCAGTATGATTCTTTACATCTTATACTTTATTGTCAAGGAGAATGCATTTTTTATTGGGGGAAGTTGATTTCCATTTAAATCTCTTCCCAATTGTCTCAATATAAAGAGAATAAGAAATTGTTTATATCTTCTTATTTGGTTTTCGCGATAGCACATTGCTGTCAGTTTCCTAAATTGTCTATATGCAAGAAGGTGAATTGTGAATTTGACCTTGTGACCTTTTGGTACCAAGCGTTATGGAGGCACAAAGATTCCCTGCATTTTTATGAAGTTTTCAATGACTTTGTCTCATCTCTTAAAGAGTTTTTGTTTGGATGAGATACCCCAAGAATATCTGCTCAAGCCAGTAAATTCCTGGATAGAAAAGGGGACTTTGGAACAAATAGAGAATTACAATGTCATCAGTATTTTTGGTTCCAAGGAAAATCCCTCCTTTCTACCATGCCATATATCTGACATAATATTTGTTACAGAAGTTGCAAGGCAATATAACTTTTGGTTGCACTTTTTTCATGAAAAATGAAAAAAGCAATTCATTCCTTTGCCTTGGAAAGTTGGGGACTTCGTATTCAGAAGTATGAACAAAATTGATGAATTTGCAAACCACTTCCACAACTTGAATCTCAAGTATGCTAAAAAGATCTGAGGGTTTGGCCCTAACAGAACCTTTGTGGAACATGTGTTAATAGTGGGTTTAGAAATTCATTTATCCACACTGTCCTAGGAGAAGAAGAAGATAATCATCTGGGAAACCCTACCCACATTGTTGGTGACTTAGAGACAGTACTCAGTACAAATGAACTATACAAACATAGAGGAAAAGGTCCCAGTGAGAAGAGTTCCTAGTCCCCAATCATCAATCCTAACACTACAACACCTCAGGGAAGTGCTCCAGCAGCCCACCCATCTAATAAGGTAATCAACAATAGTTCAGGTGAAGGAGGATATAATAACCCCCGTCCAAGAAAAATCGAAATCTCACATAAACTTCCTCTGAGGAAGAAGAGGAAGAATATTGTACAAGAGGAAGAAGAGAATTGTGTCGAAAGTGACATCAATACATTTTCCCTCAAAGATATGGATATCGAGGCTAACATTGAGAAGATGTTTCCTAACATTGATCAACCAGGACGTGTGGTCCACCAAAATCATTCATTGGAAATTGTTGAAAATGAGATATTTGATGAAGAAGAATCATTTGTGTTTCAGAGTGTTGTTTTTGATAGTGAGTCTAAAAAATTAATTATTGAGAAGAGTGATGTGAAGAATAAAAAGGGGAAATCTCATTTAGAGGTTAATCTAATAAATATACGGCCTTCCAAAATTTACAGAATTCATAAAGAAACTGGCGATGCATTGGACGATTCCATTGGTAGTCTCGAAGGTGAAAATATAAAGTTAAAGGAAAGGATTAAGGAACTTGAAGAGACTTTGATTTCTCTTCCACTCATTGCCATCCCTTTGGCAATTGTCGAACTTTCCACACCCGCAGCCAAAATAAAAGGATCCTCAAGATTACTCACATCATCTAGGAGCTATGTGGATAATAATATCAAGAAACGAATGGCATTGATTACAGAAGCTTGGGAAATTTCAAAAAGAATGATTTCTTTAGGCTCGAGGGCGCATGGCTTCATTGAATATCTATAGGAGTACCTAAAAAATGAAGAAGGTTTATACCTTAATTTCATGGTACCCTTTGGTATTAAAGTTTCCAACATGTCAGAGTTAAAGAGAAGAGAGGAGGACCTTCCCTCTTCAAGTCAGATCAAGCAATTGAATGCTTGTTGGAAAGAGAAAATAAAGAACTTGAACAGCATCTTTCAAGCGTGCACCCAAGCTATAATAAGGAGAGAAGATTTATTCAAAAGAATCATGACAGTGGACCTAGTCGGAAGAACTAACGATGTCTAAGATCCCAAGTTGATCCTCAACCTGGTGTTCCTAACAAAACAGTATTTCGATGAGAAAGTTGGAATTTTTAAAGGATTTTCAATTGAAATTTTTTATGACATAATTGAATATGATGAGAACGCCATAGATAAGTGGCTAGTAGATTACTCCGTAAAAAATTAGGATAGTGAAGAAATATTACATGGAATTTTCATTGATCTTCGTGAATTGGAGGGTGATTTGTTCAATATTAAAATCCGTCATGAAATCAAAGTGGCACCTATGAAAATTTACATCGAAGAATGGTTCAAGAAGGCTATCAAAAAAATGACAAATGAAGGGAAAGAAGCAGTTGAGATGGTTCTTGTAACCGTCGATGAAAACAATAAAAGGACATCAGCGAGCAAATGAACAAGAGAGAGGATATCATAGTAATTTTACGTTGATCACATATTTCTTTTCTTTATCAAGTCCTTCATCTAGTTACTCCACCTCTTTCACTAGAAAGGTTTAACCGAAGATTTATAACTCCTTTTTTTTCTTCTTACCAAGTCTTGTTGATTTCTCTACTGCCCACCATATTCTTTCTAAAAGATTATTTCTTTTATTTATTGTCTTTATGGTCTGTGGGATCCCCAATCCTAGTCTTTAAGACAAACACATTTATAATTTCAAGAATATGTAACAGACTATATATATTTTGAAATTTCAAGAGAACTACTTCGGTAACAATCTCGATTATGTTTTGTAACCCTGTTTTCATAATATAAATTATATGAGATTGATCTATCATTATATGTATTTGAGCTTCCCATGCGTCCACTCTATTAAAGTTCTCTTATGCATGCAGATCATCTTCTTTTTTATTTTATGTGATCAAAAATATTTATCACAAACTATGATGGATGTGAGGAAATTTTTCTTATTTTCTTTAAATGTGTGATTCGTGGTCCTTTCTATGGAAATTTCATTAAAAAGAAAATAAAAACATTTTCCTTTTACCTTATTGTAATATTTATGTTTCTTGGAATTACTATAACGGGCTTCTGTCAAGTCCCACATTTTGAATATTTTAAAAAATCTCAAGAAAATCTAAAGAGTACCACCTCTATAAAAATACCGGGGGATTTACATCCTTGTGAGTTTTTCATTCCGTTCCTAATGGATTCAAGTGTAAAAAAAAATGGCAACCATTCTAGGGACATGAAATGAAAATTTGGAACCTGGCCCAACGTTTGTGAAAGAATATATGACTTTACCCCAGGGTAATCAGCCCCATTTGGAAACTGGATTGAATAATCAACGAAGCATTCTACACTAGTTGTAAAATATGGTAATAACAACAGTCGCGACTCGAGAAGAGTTATAAGGTTCATGGTAGATCTTAATCCAAGAAGAAGAAAGAGAAATCCTTCGAAGACAGAGGAGAGAGGAATGACAAGACCGAAGAACTCAAAGGCTGGCTAGAGCAGCACAAGAACAAGGTCAGATTGAAGTTGGATGAATACAAGGGACCTATTACCAGAAGTAAAATAAAGAAACTCTTTATTGTTATAAGTGAAAATTCTAGACCTGAAGTCTCCCCAGACATGGCAGAAAGAAACGAAAAATCCTGAAATGAGCATCATGAGGAGAGACAAGGAGGTGGAAGAGATGTTGCAAGAAATTAGGGAAACCCAGGATTTGAAAATTGAAGGAGGGTAAGATTCCCCTCTAAATATTTTAGGTGACAAACATGATCTCCCTGTTCTCCCTAAGGGCACCTTAAAGGAATTTTTTGGAGATGAAGCAATCGATGCAAAGAGGCATCTGCACTTATTTCTTGATGTTTTTGATTTTCGTCGTGTTGAGTATGAATATTTCATGGTAAGGTTGTTTATGAAAACCATATCAGGAAGAGCGTATGAATGGTATACAATGTTTCCCAGTAGATCCATTCTCTCATTTAATGACCTCAAATCTATGTTCATGATTATGTTTTCCCCTCCAATTGCTTATCATACCCTTCTCGTTGGTTTCACCCAGATTGGTTTGAGGAAGAATGAAAGGATACGATATTTTAATCTCAGTTTCAATAAAACCTTGAGTAGGATTCTAGAATATTAAATACTAAATTACCCAATCATTCTTGGTTTTTATAAGAATGCAATGCCCCCAAATGTAAAATATGTTATCAGAACATCCCAAATGGATACTTTGGAGGAGGAAATGACTACAGCCACTGAGATGGAAGAAATTATGATTGAAACAGGCATCGACCCCAACATTATACTGGGAAGAGTAAAAAGGCACCTGGGAGGATTAAATATTGATAACCAAGGATCTTCCAGTTCAACAAAGAATGAAGAATTCAAGCCTTGACCGGCTCAAAACCAAACGATGGGAGGAGGATTTTTCAATGGAACCATACTTGATGTAAAGCTTGATCCTGTGAAGGCACAGAAAACTAAGCAAAGAATCAAAATTGCACAGATGGATAGAACCATCAAACAAATGCAGAATGAGATAACCACACTAAAAAGAGGATATAATTACATGACAAATCTAAGAATGCCAATCTCAGAGCAAAGGAGGAACCCTCCCCAAGAAAACAGAGTGAGGTTTGAAAACACAGATAACCCGCAAAGACCAAGGGTTCCAGAAATCCTACTCCAAATGTGGCTATTCTGGATGATATATATGATGAGAAATTAATTGAGAAAGAGAATTATCAATCACCTGGTGAGAGCTTTGAAACTATGCAGATGGACGGATGTGAGACATCCATGTATATATTTTAAGAGGGTGACAACGATCCCAACTCGCACAAAAATGTTGCCCAAACAAGAGGGTTTGTAAATAGACCAAAAAATAAATGAGACTCTGATAAAGAGAACCAAAAAGAAAAATAAAAGGAAAAAACAAATGAAAAAGTGACAAATGGCATTGGAAGTAAAAGGAAACACATGATGTCAAACTCCACTCAAATGACATATAATGTCGTAGAATATTTGAGTAAAGTAAGGATAAACTTGCCCTTTATGGAAGTGGTGAAGATTCCCCAGCAAAGAGAGAACATTTTGAACTTGTTGGATGATCGATCTGAAAGAGTATAAGTTTGTGTTACCATCCCTAAACAAAAGTTTTTGTTACCAGCCCTAAACAAACCCATGGCTAGTCAACTGCCAAGTTGAGAGGTAAAATTCCTCCCTTTTACATTTCTATTGAAAATCATGATGTTGCACTGCATAATTGTTTAGTTGGCACTGATGTGATGAACAATATCATGCCACTAGTGGTCATGGAGGCTTTGGGCATGAGTTGCACCAATTATTCTCAGACCGATGAAAGTATATATGCAATTGATTCTAGAAAAGTGCCATCTTATGGAGAAATCAAGGACTTTGTGCTTGGATTACAGCATCCCAACATATCATTATAGTTTTCAATATTATTGTGGTATACCTTCCTCTGGCATATGGAGTTGTGTTGGGAAGAGACTGGACGTCTATGATTGGAGGATATATAAGGAATGATAGAAATTGTATGATGCTGCCAAGAAAATAAGGAGCAATGATTAAAGTGCTCCGTGAAACTATAAAACCCTTCTCCTTCAAAAATAAGGACAATGAATTGATGGAGGATTTTATAGATGTTGAAATTGGGAACTACACTATCCTAGACATAGAGAATAACGAAATTCTGGAGCAATTGCAAGACAAAAACAATCAAGAGTATATTTTTGAAGGGTACTGGAGGATGTCCTTTGATGAATCTTGTTCAAGCTATGTAAATGGAGTTGGAATTTTTCTTATGAGTCCAAGTAATATTATGCATCCACACATTATTAGACTAGAGTTTTCATGCACCAATAATGAGGCAGAGTATGAATATTTGATTCAGGGGATGATCCTTCCATAGGAGATGAAAATAGAACATATAATTGTAATTGGTGACTCAGAGTTGGTCATCAATCAGGTGACTCAAAGGTATAAAATAAAAAAGGAAAGACTTAAGTTGTGTTTCAAAAGGGTTAACGAATTGATGGAATATTTCAGTTCCTTCAACATTTCTTTTATTCCAAGGGATAAGAATCACAAGGCAGATTCACTAGCCTTGGCGACCTCATTGTCAAATCCAGATGATACCCAAAGAAAAATGTCTTTCCAAGTAGAAATATATTTCCGACCATTCATGCACGATAACATTGAGTTCTTTGAAGTGTTTGAGAACAATGAACAACTAGAAATGTTTTGTTAAATTATGATGATGATGATGATGATGATGATGAAGACGATCACTCGTCTGATTTCCCCAAAGATTTTTTAGAATCTGAATCTCTTTTCATGAAAGATGATCATGCTAAGAATATCCTTGAAGAAGTTTCAGTTCGAAAGGTATAAGAAATGACAAAAGTCAATATTGTAAATGACAGTTCCCCGAAGTATGTCAACTTGGGAGTTGATTACACCATTGAGGAAGAAGATCAATATGTTTCCTTGTTCAAAGAATACATCGATGTGTTTTCTTGGACCTATGATGATTTAAAATATTATGATAAGACTATATTCCAACATGTCATTCCTTTGAGGGAAGGATCAAAGCCAGTGAAGAAAAAATAAGGATGATGAATCCCAAGTTGAAACCTCTGGTAAAGATTGAATTGGAGAAATTGAATAAGGCGGGAATAATTTATCCCATTAGACACACAGACTGGCTTTCAAATCTTGTAATTGAAGAAAAAATATCAGGGAAATCCGGATGCGTGTTGAATTAAGAGACTTTAACAAAGCTAGCATAAAGGATAATTTTCCTTTGTCTAATATGGAGTTTCTTCTCCAACAAGTTACTGGATCGGCCTACATGTCCATTTTGGATGGTGTTTTGGGATATAACTAGGTCTTGGTGGCTGAGGAAGAAAGGGTGAAGACATCATTTATCACACCTTGGGATACATATGCATACAGTAGAATTCCCTTTGGTTTGAATAATTTTGGAGCCACATTTCAGAGGGCCATGGATCATGCATTGAATGAGTTGATAGGAAAGTTTATGGAAAACTATCAATATGACTTGACAGTGCATTCAAATAAAATGGAGGATCATATCCATCATTTGAGAAAGGTTTTTGAAAGATGTATATTATATGGTGTTTCTCTTAATCCAAAGAAATACTTGTTCGTTGTGACTCAAGGAAAACTGTTGGCCATATTGTATGAAAGGAAGGGATTTACATAGATCTAGAAATAATTAAAGAAATAAACCAGCTCAAACCCCCAAAATCTAAGAAGGGAGTCCAATCATTCTTTGGTAAGATCAATTTTGTGTGAATATTTGTTCCTGATTATGCAAGTATCGTGAAGCGGATAAATTTGTTGTTGAAAAAGGAGAAGAGGTTTGAATGGGCAACGGATATTCAAGAGGCATTCAATAATATCAAAGGAGAAAACACCATTGTTCCTGTCCTCATTAACCCAAAATTTCAAAGAGATTTCATCATCTATTCATTTGCTAAAGAGACAATTGTTTCACACATTCTTACTCAAAATAATATCAAAGGAGAAGTACTCCCAATAATTTTCATGAGAAAAACCCTACATGACTATGAGTTGACATACTCTGAACTAGAGAAGCATGCCTTGGCTCTTGTAAAAGAAGTAGAACACTTTTGCAGATACATATTGAACTACCATGTTATTGCTTATGTTCCCTCATCACCAGTGAAGATGCTTTTGAATCAACAATTGAGAGAAGGAAAATGGGCTAACTAGTTGGAAAATATACAAGAATATGATATCGAGATTAAACCTTTAAAAGCTATCAAAGGACAAGGTTTATGTAAGCTCATCGCGAATGGGGTTTTGTTCGATGGAATGATTTCAATTTTAGTCAGGGAACCATTAACTAATTCAGAATGGTACGGAGATATTATATTCTACTTAAGGTCTGGGAAATTTCCTGTCACCATGAACCCCAAGGAGCGAAGAATATTGAAGATGAAGGTAAATCAATATGTTTTTATTATTGACATATAGTTCACAAGAAATTATGATGGTATACTACTGAGATGCGTTGATGAAAATCAATCCCAAGAACTAATAAGATAATTTCATGAGGGAATATGCGGTGGACACTTTGCACCTACTACAGCCACCCATGAGATAAAAAGAGAAGAATTCTATTGGCCATCGATTTTCAAAGACTTGTATGCCAAGATAAGGAAGTGTTTTTCATGTCAGTAGTTTTCAGGAAAAATGAAGAGATTTGTGATGCATTTTCAACCGATAATTGTATATCAATCGTTCTCCCAATGGGGATTTGATGTTGTCAGGCCAAATAATCTGAAGTCTAGAAAGGGGCACATATATATTCTCACAGCTACAGATTACTTCAAAAAATGGAAGGAAGCGGTGGCATTAAAGAAGGTTGATGTTGAAGATCTAATTAAAATCCTCAAAGACAATATTTTGTCGAGATTGGGTGTCCCGGATAAGTTTATCACAAACAATGGTTTGATTTTCATTAGGTTGAGGTTTATGGAGTTTTGCAGAGAATATGGAATCATCATGGATCAATCATCAAATTATTATTCATAAGTTAATGGCCTCACTAAATCCACAAACAAAACACTTGTTTAGATATTGAAGAAAACCATTTACAAGAATCAAAGGAATTGGCATCTAAAGTTGACGGATACATTATGAGCAAGTAGAATGACTCTGAAGGATCACGAGGATGTCTACATATCTATTGTTTTATGGGAAAGAAGTGAAAATTTTGATTAGTCTCGAGCACAATGCGTTGATTTATGTGGTCAATGCTTAAGATATAGAAGACAGTTCTCCCATCTAGAGGAGAATCGATCAGCTGTTGAAGTTGGAAGAAGAACGAAGCAAAGCCCTGAATCGAAATTCTCAGAGGAAACAAAGTGTCAAAAAATATTTTGATTAGAGCAAAACTGTAAATAATTTCCATAAGGGAGAGATGGTTCTACTTTGGAACAAGGCCAAGTAGAAACCTTCCATGCATACAAAGTTTGAAGCACTCTGGATCGAACCATACATCGTCGAAAAAATCTTGGGTTTTAACTCCTATATGCTCCAAGACATGAAGGGTAAAAGACTAATGTTGTTTAATGGGAAACATTTGAAAGGTTTCTTCTCTTAAAACTTTAGGATTCTCATTGTACATAATTTTATTTTTTCAGTTTGTATATTCTTAATTTGACTCCATATCCCAATGGACGAAAGCACCTAGTCATGAAAGGATATGGATTCTTGACAACTCAGAAGGGGATATCATCCCATAGTTGGAGACATTTTTTGAGATCAATTCCCTCTTCTGGAATTTCCCTTCCCTTCTCTATTTTCCCAACTCCTTTTGTCCTTTTATTTTCCCTCTTCTATACGTACCCTAATTCCCCTTTTCTTTTTTCCCTTCTATTCTCCCTTTCTAGTTCTTATACTTAGTTGTTTTTCCAAAATGGAGGGTTTGCGGGTTGTTGGACACACGGATCCTCATATCCATCCACACTCTCACAACATGAGTCTAACCGACTACCACATTATTCTATACTTAACCATTTTTTCAATCGCGGGTTCCCGGGTTGGCGGGTTTCAATCTTTCATATCCCTTGTTCTATGAACTACATTTTGTACCTGAATGATCTGTGATCTACATTTTGACCATTTGATTCCCTGAGCCCCTAAGTATCTCATCTCTCATATGATCAGTCCTAACGACTGCATTATAACACTTAGTCAATTATTAACCTTTTTCAATGGTGGGTTCGCAGGTTCCCAGGTTGGCGGGTTCAAAAAAGTCCCAAATGTTATTTGATTTCATCCATCCCTGCCACCTTCACGTTATTCCCAAGATTCATTTAGTATATTTTAATGTTAATAAATCATCATGCAAGTCCCATAAATATTATCATTAATAGGTGAAGGGATCGAGCAATTTCCTTATTAAACCGCATTAAAGCATGATTTGTGGAAGATTATATTTTATCTCTCAAGCGCTCATTTCAAATATTATTTGGATCAAAAGAACACTCTCATCAAATTATGGAAGCAGTAGCTCGACAACAGTTTTGTGGATATACTTTCAACATTTTTGGATGAGAGGACCATAATTTTCAGTGTTCTAGAGCATACTCTTACTATTCATCCCCTTCTTCTCAGAAGGAAGTAATTTGGACATCTAGAATTGCTCGTGCAGGTTGTGTTCCTAAATTTTTTTACTGCAAGGATTTGATTGTCTAGTGTGTCGAGAAATATATACCAAGCCAGTGGATCATTCAACTCCAAGACCATTCTCCCTTCGTTCTTTCACCTCAAGTATTGCATAAAATGATGAAACTCCCAGAGCCGACACTCACCTTCAAAGGTGAATATTGCAGGGACTTCTTGAAAAAACATGACAACAGCTTGGATATCTTACCTGAATTATTGGAGAATCTCATGGTCATCCTTGAATTTATTACCATATTGCAATTCATCCTTTTCAAGAACTCATTTCTTGAAATTGAATGGTTATTTACCAAAGTTACGGGCCAAGAAAATATTGCCAGAATTTCTCGTATGATTCTTTACATCTTATACTTTACTATCCAGGAGTAGACCATTTTTTATTGGGGGAAGTTGATTTCCATTGAAATCTCTTCCCAATTGTATCATTATAAAAAGGATAAGAAATTATTTATGCCTTCTTATTTGGTTTTTGTGATAAAACATTGTTGTCAATTGCCTAAATTTTCTATATGCAAGAAGGTGAATTGTGAATTTGACCATGTGACCTTTTGGTACCAAGAGTTATGGAGGCACAAATGTTCCCTGCATTTTTATGAAGTTTTCAGTGACTTAGTATCGATTCTTAAAGATATTTGTTTGGACGAGATACCCCAAGAATATCTTCTCAAGCTAGTAAATTCCTGGATAGAAAGGGGACTTTGGGAAAAATGGAGAATTACAATGTCATCAGGATTTTCGGTTCCAAGGAAAATCATTCCTTTATACCATGCCATATATCCGACATAATGTTTGTTACAAAAGTTTCAAGGCAATATAACTTTTGGCTGCACTTTTTTCATGAAAAACAAAAAAAGCAATCCATTCCTTTGCCTTGGAAAGTTGGGAACTTTGTATTCAGAAGTATGAACAAAATTGATGAATTTGCAAACCACTTCCACAACTTGAATCTCAAGTATGCTGAAAAGATAAGAGGGTTTGACCCTAATGGAATATTTGTGGAACATATGTTAACAGTGGGTTTTAGCAATTCATTTATCCACATTGTCCTAGGAGAAGAAGAAGATAATCACCTGGGCAACCCTACCCACACTGCAGGCGACTTAAGACGGTACTCAATACAAATGAACTGTACAAACAGAGAGGAAAAGGTCCCAGCAAGAAGAGTGCCCAGTCCCCAATTGTCAATCCTAAGACTACAACACCTCAGATTAATGCTCCAGCAACCCACCCATATAAGAAGGTAATCAACAGTCGTTCAAGTGGAGGAGGAGATAATAACCCCCCTCCAGGAACAATTGAAAGCTCACATAAACTTCCTCTAAGGAATAATATTGTACAAGAGGAAGAATAGAATCACATCAAAAGTGACATAAATAGATTTCCCCTCGAATATATGGAGCTCAAGGCTAACATTGAGAATATGTTTCCTAACATTTATCAGCCAGGAGGCACGGCCCACCAAAATCAATCATTGGAAATTGTTGAAAATGAGATATTTGATGAAGAAGAATCATTTATGTTTCAGAGCGTTGTTTTTTACAGTGAGTCTAAAAAATTAATTATTGAGAAGAGTGATGTGAAGAATAAAAAGGGGAAATATTGTTCAGAGGTTAACCTAAAAAATATGCATCCTTCCCAAATTTCCAGAATTCATAAAGCAACTGGTGATGCATTGGACTATTCAATTGGTGGTATCGAAGCAGAAAATATAAAGTTAAAGGAAAGTGTTAAGGAAATTGAAGAGACTTTGATGCCTTTTCCACTCCTTTCCATCCCTTTGGAAATTGTCAGACCTGCCACTCCCACAGCCAAAATAAACGGATCCTCACATCATTCAAGAGCTATGTGGAGAATAATATCAATAAAAGAATGGCATTGATTACAGAAGCTTGAGAAATTTCAAAAAGCATTATTTATTTTGGCTCGAGGGCGCATGTCTTCATTGAATATCTATAGGTCAACATAAAAAATGAAGAAGGTTTTTACCTTGATGTTGTGGTACCCTTTGGTATTAAATTTTCCGACATGTTAGAGTTAAAGAGAAGAGAGGAGGACCTTCCCTCTCCAAGTCGGATCAAGTAGTTGAATGCTTGTTGGAAAGAGAAAATAAAGAACTTGAACAACATCGTTTAGGCATGCGGCCAAGCCATAACATGGAGAGAAGAGTTATTCAAAAGACTCTCGGAGATGGACCTATCCTAAAGCACTAACGAGGTCCAAGATCGCAAGTTGATCCTATTATCACATGAAGTTGTCATGGGTCAATTTTTCCCCTTAAGTTTTAATTTTTTATCCCTTAGTCTTTTTTAGGTTTTTTTTTTTTTTTTTTCTCCTTATGGTTTTCTTAGGTTAGCTCAAATAAATGGAATTATGGAGCTTCGCTCACATTTTTGACCCACATATATGGTTTATACCCTTGGTTCATTTCCTATGGTTTATACCCTTGAGTTGTCGCATGATTTGACAGCTATCACTACTATCCCCATGAAACCACAAGCCTAACAGGTCACTACCTCCATTCATATGCTTGAACCTCTCCAATCTGTCCCTTTACCCATTAGGGAGTCAAATCAAATATTTTCAAGTATGTTGCCAACTCACTAGTTGTTTTCATAGCGCATCTATTGTACAATCTCCCTCTTTACCATAATTTGATATTATGAAGCTAATGTCATGCCTTTTCATTGTTTTAAGAATCTTTGTTTTTAAAAGGAATAATCATGATTTGGTCATTAATGAATTCTAACTATTTTACCAAAGTTTGAAATCATGCTCCTAGCTTGGTGTTGTAGAAAATCCTAGTCCAGAGAGCATTGTGGATTTTTCTATAGACCAGCTAACCAAGGTGAATTGGAGACTGGGATGGTTGCAAGCAACTTCATGCTTTCATAAGATCATCAATAATCAAACCATGGTGTCCAGGTACTTCTTGAGCCATCCAATCTATGTTGAAGATCACTTAAGGTTTTGTTTTATCTTTTCTAGCACCTGGCACTGCAAATTGTGGTTTATTCCACCTACCAGCCCCTTTACCTCTGTTACAAATTTCTTAGCCATCTACATATTGTCATCTTCCTCCACTAAAATTGAATCAATTTTTTATCGGAGCTATTGTGCCTATTATTATCTTGGCTCTTGTTATCTATGCTACGCTACATAAACCACTATGAAACTGTGCTACGGATCCACTGTTCACGCTACAATTTATGTGTCATCTTCTATGCTCACAGCTCTAGCATTATCTCTTTTCCTTCACTACGTCATTCTATATTTTCATCTCAAAAATCTATTAGTAGTGAAGAGTTTAGGAGTTTTTTGTCTTTAGAATGATGATGACCCTGTATGGTGGATTTATGTTAGCCTAAAACTTGACAGTGTGGCCTCCTTGCATATCATTTCTCTGAATAGATTTTTCTCTTTTTCTAAGCCATCAAATTGTTACCTAAATACCTTTTTATTTGTTTGTTTTCCTATACCTCTCATAACATTTCAGTGTTTGGTCTCATGTTTCTATCAATGGATTCACCTATACAGAAGAAATCTCACAAGGGTGGGAGTGTAGTGAGGAATGAGCCTTCTTATATGCACCTATTTGATGTTGAACCTCTAATCAGGGAGGTCTTCCAAAGGGGTGGTTGCCTAACTTTCTATCAAAATATGAAGAGGGGACACCCTGAGGTAGCCAAAGAATTTTCTTTAAACTTTGATAGAACAAAGACCAAGGTAGGAACCCTTGAGCTGGAGGTATCTAAGGCCACCATTGCAGCAGCCACTGAGATCCCCAACATTGGTTAAATGTGGTTCAAATCTGTGACTCTTAATGCAGCCTTTTCTAAATATTTCCTCAAGCCAGAACATCAAAAAGATAATTTGTTTAAGGGAGTGCCTAGGAGCCACTTGGTTGAGGGTTTTGACAAAATGTTGAAAGTCATCCAGAGGTATTTTACATGTGAGGAAAGATTCAACATGATATACCAGTATCACATTAGGATTTTTCTACACTTCATAGGTAAGAATTTGATGAACATCCATTTCTATTTGTTTAGGAGTATGGGAAAAATGGTTGATAGGGTCCAAGTTAAGTCAAAGGTTGTGGACACTAGTGTTTTCCACTCAGGGTTGATCAGGATGCTTGTAATGGAAGAATTGGAGAAAAAAAACCTCACTTGGGATCAATTCATTGTCTCTGCTAATCTGCATCTAGATGTAGCCCCTACTCCTCAATCCAGGGTGCAGAGCCCTTTGCCAGCTAGGAGTGTTGCCCAAGTAGAAATAAGAAAAAAGAGAAAGAGAAAAAGCATTGCCCAAGACAAAGAAGTTCCTAACGAAGCTGAAGTAGAAGAAATGGAAGCCCATCACTCCCCACAAAGGTGTTGGGCCCCAACAACCCCCTTCTTTATTTTTAATCAAAATCTAGGGCCCCTCGAAATTTTACTTGGATTCTTCGGGTTTTTTTTCCCTTTGACTTGATTGGATTGGTATTGGTTTCCTTTGTTTTGAGGTTGGTTTGAGTTTATATTCTTTTGTTTGGTTTTAATTTCATGAAATTCAAATTCTATTTCATTTTTCTTTCTACAAAGTTTTGATGTTAATGGACGAGCTTCATAACTTGGAAGTTTGTTATTACCCCTTCCTTATTGAATTTATCTGCTATGAGAATGGCTTGGTTGAAGACATGGATTAATAACAATGATTTTACAGGAAGAACATTTATTGTGACACATCTTTTCTATGACATTTGTTCACATTTGATCAAATTTGAATGAGGAGAGATGAACATAGAAATCTTAATTTAAACTAAAACATTAATGTGTATCCACTATTTACTTTCGTTTAAATTATGATTATGTTTTCGTCTTTTGCTCATTAGCAATTATTTTCACAAAATCATTTGGCGGGTTTAATTAATTAAATTATTTTGTCAGTTTGCATCTCATTTTAAAATAAAAATAAAAAGAATTATCTATCATTTGTTTAATTTTGTGAAAACCCAAAATTAATATTTTTCTCATCTCCATCAGCTTGAAGCTTCTAGAATTTTAAGATCATATTTAAAAGGAAAATATAAACAATATTTGTTTAGAACTTATAGTTAGTTTAAATTCATTTTAATTTGATTGTTCTAGATTTTATTTTATTCACAATTTTTAGGTTTTAATTTGGTTTCTTTTTGTTTCATAGGTTTCTATTATTAGTTATTTGGTACGGATATGATCATGGCTTCATTTTATTATCTAAATACGTTCAAGATAATTGATCCAAAAATAATATTGGATTGTCGCAAATAAATTATGAGCAACAACAAATAAGATTTGGAAATGCGTTCAAGAATAGACAAACTATTTTGCAGTACTTGTTTCAGCCAACCCGTAAGGAATCTGACAAAATGGTTGAAAACCCGTCTGTAGAATGGACCCATTTAGCTTACAAGAGATAATTTCCCCAAACAAATGCATGATTTGAGAGATATTTGTGACACTTTACGAGGAAAATTTCAGGTGGCGAAAATTATTAGTGATGCCCAGACTGTTCATTCATTGTATAAATATATGAGAATGTTTAGACCCAAGGGGGATCCAGGAAATTGAGAGGAGGATTTTTATCCTGTCTTTTTGTATATTATTTATTTTGTAAACTTTTTTATTTTCAAATACAGTAATGGATGGTTGGAATATTTGGGAGAATGGACCAATATTTTCAAAGAAGAATATGGAATTCCAAGTTGCTTAATGGCTTTTCTTCTGTGAGTAAAATGTTTTTGTTTTCATTATAATATCTTCATATTCTTTGAGTAATTTGTTATGCATTGATTTAAATTATCTTTAGTCTGTTTTATCAATACATGGTTAATTGTTATCATTTATGTATTAATTGTTTCAATCTTTAAGAGTCTATTATCCCAAAAATACCTTTTGGATGTTATGATGAACTTATTATACTAAAACTATAAAACTATATGGGATACACTTTACTCTTCATCTTTTGTCCTTTTGTAGACTGTGCAATGTTAGTATTGTTTCTCATATAATTTCTCAATATGAAACTTTATTTGTATTGAACTAGCTTTAGATTGTTCTGCATATAACTTTTCATGTTATGTTTTCATTTATATGGTTCATTATATTTTGGTTCCTTTAATATCTATGGCTTATCATCTATTCAAGTATTTTGATTTTACATCTGATATTAGATAGATGGTAACACCATTTACTAAGGATTGGAATTTCTTTCATTTTCAGTTATTTGGACATTCTAAAGTCGCATTATATATAATCGTTTGTCTTTCTATCATCATAAACTCGTTTTGGAATATAAAATAATTATTTGAGTTTCTTCAAAAATTATTATGTTTGCCTTTGTCATAGGTTTACACTTGACACAGTTTAAGAGGAGCTCATACAAATACAAAGAGACAATTCTAGCTTAGAACTATTGATCAACGTCAGGTTAGTTAGTTCATATTTTATTTAATTTGTTTATTTACGAATGAATAATGATTGCATCATTTAAACGTTAAATGCTTTGACTATTATCATGTTATCATTTACAATCTTATACAATCATTGTTTATTAGTTTTTCATTATAGTACAAAGACAGTTTCCTTTATTTTCTTATTTTGATCCATTAGTTGAAAACAATTATTTTCACAAGGCTTTGCTCAAACCTTGTAAACTATATATAACCATTGTACATAAACATTGTTATTTAAGCATTTGTTATTAAAGTGTTGATTGTTAGAGTAGTATCTTTAGTTCGTTCACATCTTTTAAATTGTTTTAGAATCTTAGTTGGCTAACGGAGCCATAAAACCTGTCAAGGTAGATTATACCAAACGGCTTGGGTTAAGTAGACAACCTCGGACAGGATTTTCCCTTCCCATTGATGGTGTGTCATAAATGCCCATCAACAAATGGTGCTAGAAGGAGGGCTAAGGTAAATTTAATGATTAAATGTTTCACCCCTCAGCCTTTCATAATTCTAGATTTATAAATTATTTTTCTGTGTCATCTTATAATGCACTAAAAGGCAAGTTAGATGACAAGCTAACTATTTGGAGTCAATTTCTTCAATTTCTTAATTTTTCATGGCTCATGCCCAAATCACTATGTTAGAACATGCTTTCAATGTCTCATTACCAGTTATTCCCAACAAGACAATTGATCTTTTTTCAGAACTCACCTTCGATGGTGAAGGGAACACATCTGCAGTAGACTATATTTCTAAAAAAAATTATAAATGTTTAAAACATAATATCATTGATCCTAATGTTATATGCAGATTGTTCGCTCTCACCTTCCGAGGTCAGGTTAAATATTGGTTCGAATCTTTTCCGGCTAATTCGATTCCTTCTTTGTCTGAGTTTGTAATTGAGGTTTTATCAGATTTTAACAATTATGATTATGATGAATTAAGTGAAGAATTAAGTTGCTTAAGGAAATAAAATTATGAATCATTCAATGATTTTTCAATTAGGTTCATACATGTTTGTATTAGATTCCCTTTGAAAGAAATGTCTCTTATTAATGAATGGTTTCAATATCTCGTTTCTCTCTTAGACAAGAAAGATCAATTAATTGTTAACCAATCTAAATTGATCACTAATACTCAATCTCAAGATGGTTTAAAAGTTCATGATGATCTTGAAGTCATTAAAGCACCACGTTTTTTGTCAACTTCCTTCATTTTGGCAGATCAAGAGCAACATGACATTTTACAAGATACAGTTGTTGCTTCTAATATTTCTTTACCAACAATGTATTTTTCTATTAAGGAAGGAACATTGAATTCAAAAGGAGACCATGGTCAAACTCTCCAAGATATTACAATTGTTTATGAAGTAAAAGACATGGAATGTGAATTTGGTAATATTGCTGTGAGTAAAACTTCCCCTCACTCATGTGAACAGGTTCAAGATCAAATAGTGGGAGATGACAGCATTGGTCAAACTAGTAATGAATCATATAATTCTGGTAATTTTCTCTCACATTCACCCTTTTATGATAAACATGATTTGGTATTGGAAAATATCTTGTGTTCTTTAAAAGAACATATGATGAGAGACAATCTGTTTATTCGAGAGGGAACAAAACTAGAATTCGAAACACATATACCTATCATTTCAAGAGATGCATTTTGTTTCCTCAATTCTTCTACATATTATTCCTTGTACCCTGATATTTCTTATCCTAATGTTGTGCAATTGTGTGTTCCATAATACCTTGGAGAGAATTCAACATTATATAATCAAGTACAAATTAATAGAGATTACCGAATAGAAGATAAAGAGGAAAACAATTATGCCCATGAACATATTAATTTTTATTCTCATCAATTATCCGTGGGTAAAATCAAGAAATGATTTGAAAGGGTCTCAAATTGCATCTTCCATTGATTCATCTCAATTTGTGTTTAAAGAAGGATCTAAATTTTTCCATGATCAATTATTTGAGGTTGAAAAGTATAATCAACCAAATGCTATTAACAATAATGATTATTCAAAAATGTTGGTTGTTCCATTTAGTTCACCTCGAAGAGTTAATCTTGAAGTATTCGAGCTCAATGGAAAGTTTTAAGAGAATGGGACACTTCTTTTCCCATCGAAAATCACGATAAGTTCTCGCAATATTGATCCGACCTTTTTACAAGTTTCTTTCCATGATAATCTAATACTTTATTTTCATCAAGAATATTTGTCACATGTGAATTATTTCGAACAACCTCATGTTAGTAATTGCATGTATTATGATAGGATTGCAGATTGGTTGGATTATTCATATCTCGAAAAAATTTCAGGGAATGGTAAGATTATCTTCACCTTATTTAGAGATCGAGGTAACTTTGACACACTCATTTTATATCCTTCAGATGGATAAAATATGGAATGAAAGGAAAATTGTTGGGAGGATGGGGCACTTCGGTCTAGGCCGATGGTTATGTCAGGTCCCCATAACTCTCACAAGCTTCACAGACTCATTTTTTCATGTTTTGTGACCCATATAATGACAAAATTGAAGAATGGTTGAAGGATTCATATAGAAAGAATGTTCAAGGGAATGGTAAGGTCATGCTTGCTTTATTTTTAAATGATGATGATAAAGGTAAGTATGATGTATTTTTGTCATATTTCGATATACTACTATTCTTGTTACTAATATTTTATTTTGTTTTCATTGCAGGATTGGAGTTACTCTTATGGCTACATTGGAAGCATGACTTCACTTAGTATTTTGATTTGATTAGTAGTTAGAGTAGGTTTAGGAGTAGGTTTCCTTTAGTTTTATTTCTCAATGTTTCTTTTTGTAATAATGTAGTTATGAACACAAGTGGGTACACCAAGAAAACCATAATATGAATGTTGTGAGGGAAGTCCACTTTAATGATTTTCTCTCTTCTTTTCGTTGAATATTTATTTTCAAAAACACATTATCATCATGGAAAATTTAAAATGGAAAGTAAAGAGATAAGTAAATTTGAACTATCAATTTACCTAAATTCAATCCTGACCCAAGGTGCCATGAGTAGGACTGCACTCATCTTAATAAGGATTTTCTATTTTATTTTAGTCTCTTTTATTTTTAATAAAAATGTTTGGTCAAAGTAACATCTTATGCATCACTATATTAAGAAAAGAGCTTGCTCGCACATGATATTTTATATGATTTAGTTCTTCCTTTATTTTACAGCAGGATGTTAATAGATCCCAAATCTCGGGTTTATCTTTGGCCAAAATTGTTTTTGAAAGTGTGCTTTTGCTATTTCGATTTTGTTTTTTTATGCACATCTGATTTTGAATTCCATTAATAAAATCTGATTTGGTTTGTTGTGTATTTTTTTTTCTTTCTTTGATTGATTTGATTGAATTTTTTTTCTTGTTTGTCTTTTTGAACCATTATATTGTTGATCCAAGAGAAATCATCAAAAGGAAGCATTAATTTCAAAACTTGTGTTTTTCAAGCAATTTGAAATAGTTCAAAGAGGTCCCGATATTAAGATATATCTTAGGCAATTGATTTTTAAGTCAATTATCACTTTTGTTTTGTCCTCAAATTGTCTTTGCCAGAGTATTACACCAGAGATGTGGTTTAAATATTTAATAATTATGATGATCTTTAAACTTTTTACGCCATCCATATTCTTAAGGAATCACTTTTAAGTGCTTCCCCATTCTCTAGATGATTTCTTTACTGAAATCTAAAATCTCTAAACCATGATAAAACTTCCAGTTTTGAAAGCAAATAAAAAGAAATGATCAATTGTTCACCTGTATTGCAATTAAGCTCTAGTATCACCCCACTCTCTTTGTCATCAATAAATCTATAATTGTATTATTATTTAAAAGTGGCATAAGAGGGTTGGAAGAACTTAAGTGTGGGAAGTGTGTGTAAACCCGTCGGGGTACTGAACACGCTCGTTGGCAGTGGGTAAATGCACACATGATACCAAGACAACTTCATTGGGGTACTAAACAAGCCTGCTGGCAACAAAGCATTGTCGGGTCAAGGTAGTAGGTATATGCTTTTAAATTAACTTTTATGGAAGTATACATCATGTGGATACAACTATTGGATGGGATTAAAGCATTTGAGTGGGTTAACTGACATCCCTGTTGAGGATATGGATGCTTGCCTGAAGATCAAATTGTAGTGTTAACTGGTCAAAGAGACAAACTTCGAGCAACTGATAAGAAGCAGAAGACAATCGGCTCCATCCTTTTCAAGAATGTTGAATCAGCCACAGCCGTTGTCAACTCCAAATTGGCATAATCAATCCGTCTCGTCGCTATACAGGTAAATTCGAATTGAATGGGACATGTTGGACAGGCTAGGGGGATATTTGTGTGTTTTAGTTTTATTGTAGTTTCCTAGTTTAGTTAAACTTGGGATATTTTCCCAGATTTATGTAAACTGTTTTGATAACTTCCACAGGGAGGTTTTACCCTATGGGAAACTTATAAGTACTTATTATTTTTGTAATAAGGATCATCCTCACTTGTGGGAGAACCAGGCTATGGATTCCTAATACAAACTGAGACAGAAGTTGATNGTGACTACTTTAGCTATCATGGTCTTTTGCAGAATGATATGAATTAATTAATATGATCCAAGTCTGATTTCTTTCAACATTTAAAAACACATCAATTACTTGGTTCAGTTTATGAATGACAGATCTCTCTTCTTCATCAATTGAATTATTTAGTATAAGTCTTTGCATATGGATTTATCTAATTGTGGAGATTTATAGATCATATGATTGTTTTGATTTTTATGTCTTGTTTGTCCTGTAAACACACTTGAAGAGCACTGCAGCTATCGTTTACGAGAAGCTCCTGGATAATTCCGTGTGGGTTTCCTTCCTCCGATCAGCTAAAACAGTCAACATACACAGGGAAAATCTGGAGCATTTCTCCAGGTTAGTTTGTGATTTATTTTCGTTAATTTCTTTTAGTGCTTTAGTTAGATATATTTGTAGTTTAGATTAGTTGTTTAGTTTAGTTAGTTTTATGTTTTATTTCTGTTCATAAAATTATAAAATCAACAAAAATATATTTTACTGTCTTAAGGCAGAATATAAATTAATTTTTCAGGTTTTATTTAAATCTGTAAATTGTAGATATTGTACATTTTGTGAATAAGTTATATATTTCATTTAGTAGTTAGATAGTTAATTAGTTAGAGTTAGTATAGTAGTAGTTAGTAGATTGTATATATAGAATAGTTAGATTAGTTTAGTTTGTTTTAATAATTAGTTTTAGTTTAGTTTGTTTAATAGTTAGTTTTAGTTAGATTAGTTTATTAGTTTGTTTTATTTAGTTTTAGTTAGATTAGTTAGTTTAGAATAGTTTTTCTTTTTGTTTTCTTAGGACCTTAGATCAGCTAATGGAGCCGCTAAACCCATCAAGCTGGTTCATCCCAAACGGCTTGGGTTATGAGACAACCCCGGACCGGTTTCACTCTCTCAGTTGACGGACGGTTGATTTCGCCCGTCAACAAATGGCGCTAGAAGGAGGGCCTGACTGACAAGATGGCCTTGTAAGAACCTTTATTTTAAATTTATTCAATTTCCCTCATGGCTCCCCAAATCACTGTGTTGGAACATGCTTTCAACTTCTCATTACCCAATGTTCCCAACGAGATAGTCTCTTGCTTGTCCAAACTTACCTTTGATGGTGAAGGCAATATATCTGCTAAAGATCACCTTAACAAGTTTTGGTGCAAATGCATCAAACATGACATCTCAGATTTAGGATTTTTATGCGGACTGTTCGCTTTTACTTTTAGAGTTCGAATCAAACAATGGTTTGAATCATTTCCAGCATGTCACATTTTTTATTGGTTTCAATTTGTAGATGCATTTCTAGATGCTTTTGAAATTTATGATTTTGATCAATTATGTGAATAATTTCATACTTCGCTAATCAACGGTGATCCATCTTCAGAAGGCTTTTTGACAAAATTCTATCATATCCTCTGTAAATTTAATATCCATGACATGTCATTGGCATTAAATATCTTCTATGATGCTTCCATCCCTTCCATCCAGTCATGTTCAATCACGAATGAAGAACCAATTGCAAATCCTATCACTCAACTGCAAGAACAATTTTCTTCGCAAGAAGAGAAAAATTCTTCTGATAATGTTGAACAAGCCAAGGAGTTAGAATCTATTGATCGGGTTCTTATTGACAACCAAATCGGTTTTTCCTTTGAATCATTGTATTTTCAGTCTAAGACTAGTATGGAAGGTGATTCACCATCGGCTCAAGGTGAATACCCTCATTCTTGTAACTCATGCTCTAATCAACATTTAAAATCAGTCATTGAAGAACACTTAAGCAACGAAAATCTTCTTGAATGTTCTAGTACTCCTATGAAACTGATTAGAGAGGAAGTTATGCAACTAGAAGAAGAAACTTTAAAGGGTAAAATCATGAAGTTGGGTAACACTTTTGCTTGTTTTATGACAAAAAAAAACTGTATTTTCACAAGTTCTTCAACTTTTGGCATACAAAAGTATTTTTTTTATTTAGAATTTCACTTTACAGTAAAAACAAAACTTGTAAATAATTTTGTTATCTTTCCAATGACTATTTTTCAATTTTTTTTATCAAGATTTGATATGTCAATTTGACAATTGTTTAACAGTATGTTCGTTAAACATGAAATGAATGATAATGAGTTATTGTTTTCCACAACAATGTATCTATTATTAAACTTATGTTTTTAAGAAATGAAATATACTGCAACAATCTATAGAGACTCTATTTTATTATGACTATAATTTTGAATCTAATGGATGAATATTATAATTTCTAGAATTTTTTTAAGTTGACCAAGTTGAAAACATTGCATATTTTAAACACGTGTTTTTCTACACCTTGTATCTATCTTAATTTTTACTTAAAAGTAAAATCTAAAAATACCCTTTTGACGAGAACATTTTAGCAATTGTGAATATAATTTTTCCATAATTTTCCGTTGTGTATTTTTAGAGATACGGTTTTTTTATTTCACCGAATCATAATCTCACCTAAAAATATTATGCAGTGATTTTTTTATAAAATTAAATAAAAATAGATAAAAACAATGAAAATGAAAACAAATTATACCCAATGAAAGTAGATTCAATTCTAAAAATGTTGGTATCGATTCTCAAACTAAATTCTGAGTATTTGTAGGAGTCTGCTACCTCCAAAGATGAAGTAAGATGGAGAGAATTTGCAGTTTCCTGCAAACAGTCCCATTTTCACGTTTTCGGTCGAAATATTCTTTCGGCCGAAACCTAGTTTTTAACGGAATCCGTTAAAAATAAACGTTTCGGCCGAAAAGTATTTCGGCCGAAATATTCTTACCACGGGAAAATAATGCATCCAAAAAAAATTGTACACGAATTTTGAGGGCACCGTTAAATTTGACGTGAAAATTTTCGGCCGAAAGTAACATTTGTTCGGCCGAAAAATTGCCGCTAGAAATTTTGGAGACCCGATTGTCACGAAAGTGTTACCCAACTTCATGATTTTACCCTAAACCTTCATCCTCAAAATGCACTTTGTTCACAGGAAAGACTAGATGTTGGTCGCATAAATTTTGAATTATCTAAGAAGGAAAATCCAGATGATCATATTATGTTAAGGAAATCGTCACCAAAAAAGAGTAAGAGTTTTAAAGAAAGTGAAGAGAATTGTCTTGAGAATACCATTGTTGAGTATCATAGTTCAAGAGATTCTTTTTATCTGCTTATTTCTGATTCCTTTTATTCTTTATATCCTGATCTATTCCTAGATTCTGGTGGACTTGACATCTTACCTACAACATCATACTCTTTTCCACCACAATCATATCCTTTCGATATGCTAAAT
>JASDQU010309658.1:69508-80744 GCA_032191745.1 Picea mariana
CGATCGGTGTCGTTGATCTGCAGGACACGTGTCCGAGGATCCAGTAGAATCAGAGTTTGACATTTCAGGGTTTCTGAGGGCAGAGGAATCATCACCCCAGTAATTGCGATAACCTCTCAGTCAGAGTTGTGGGCCCCGGAAGGTGTGATAGGGGAACAAGTGTCGTCGTGCATCGAGGTTTGGAGCTTTGGAGGTCCTATGTACATTGACAGCGGGAATCGTGATATTTCGATATGCGATTTCCCGATAGATTAAGGGCATAGTGGAAGACAAGTGTTGGAAGGTTGAACCTATCAGTGGTCAACGCCAGGTGGCATCGGAGTTTGGGGATCAGGGATCTGTGAGGTGTGCTCTTCTCGACCTCGTAAAAGATAATTTCTTGACGGGATAATTCCCGACAGAAGCAAGGAGACATGAGGTGGATATTTCATCGGGTTTCGGGAATTTGTGAGAACCGATTCCGTGAAATCATGACTCGCAATATTGCGAGGTCTGATTTCCCGATTTAAAGAAGGGGGATCACAAAGAACGTCTGTGAGTATTGAGAACCACCGACAAGGGGTTGAGGAGTATTTTAACTCTTCGGGCCTAGGAAAAAGAAGGTCCTGGTGGTAGCGGACGTTCCCTGGGTGGTTGTTTGCACCATTCATCATTAGGTGGCGATGCAGAGTCGAATGTGTTTGTTTCCCTTTTACACGCACGCACACACTTTTAAAAACACACACAAAAAAAATTGCACTTGTTATAAGAGGTTTGTCATCGTAACGAGGAGGATCGTTACATCGTAATAAAAACTCCCAAATTATGAAGCTCATCCATCAACATTAAAACTATGTAGAAAGAAAAATGAAATGGAATTTGAATTTCATGAAACCCAAACCAAACAAAAGAAACGAATATAAACTCAAACCAACATCAAAACAAAGAAAACCAATACCAATCCAATCAATTCAAAGGGAAAAAAAATGAAGAATCCAAGTAATATTTCAAGGGACCCTAGATTTTGATTAAAGAAAAATAAGGAGGTTGTTGGGTCCCAATAAATGGAGACTTACTAGGTGAAGCAGTTATCTCTGGCCTATTAAAATTTCATTGCAGGGAAGAACAATAAGACTCGGATATAATTTTAAGCTGCTTTGAAACAAATCCACTTTTATATTACATAATGTTAAGACTAGCTCAGATTTGTAGAAAAATATCATAAAAGAAGAAAATAATGATTTTATAGAGGATAATAACCTGAAGTTGTTTTTTAATCAAAGAGTCACGATGTTTATAAAATGAATTTAATATCGTTGATAGAGCCACTACTGCCAACAAGCATCCATAGCCTCGGTAGGGATGTTATTTAGCGCACTCAAATGCATTAATCCCATACAATAGTTGTATCCACATGATGTATACTTCCATAAAAGTTCATTTAAAAGAATATACCTTATACCTATTGACCCAACATTTCTTTGTTGCTAGCATACTTTTTCAATACCCCGACGAAGTTGTCTCGGTACCATGTGTGCATTTACCCGCTGCCAACAAGCCTGTTCAGTACCCCGATGGGTTTACACACACTTCCCACACATAAGTTCTTTCAACCCTCTTATGCCACTTTTAAATAATAACACAATTATAGATTTATTGATGACAAAGAGAGTGGGGTGATACTGGAGGTTAATTGCAATATAGGTGAACAGTTGGTAATTTTTTTTTTTTTTTTCTTTCAAAAATAGAATTTTTATCATGGTTTAAAGATTTTAGATTTCGGTTAAGAAATCATCTAGATAATAGGGAACCACTTAAAAGTGATATTTTAAGAACACGGCCGGTGTAAAAATTCTAAGGATAATCGTAATTCTCAAAGATCTCAAGACATTTCAGGGGAAATACTCTCACAAAGACCGTTTAGGATTTCATAGTACTCAATTGACTTACAAATCAATTATATGAGCTAAACCTTAACACCGGAAACTGTTTGAATTGTTTCAAATTGCTTTCAAAAACATAAGTCTTGAAATGAATTCTTCCTTGGACAATTTCTCTTTGATCAGAAATATAATTATTCAAAAAGACAGACAAGAAGAAAGTTCAATCAAAGAAAAAAAACAAAACAAACAAACACAAAACAAACTGAATCGGATTTTATTAATGGGTTTCAAAATCAGAAGTATATCAAAACAAACAAAATCGAAATAGAAAAAGCACACTTTCAGACACAAATTTGGCCAAAGATAAACCTGAGCTTTGGGATCTACTAGAATCCCACTATAAAATGAAGGAAGAACTAAATCATATAAAATCTGATGTGTGAGAAAGTTCTTTTCTTAAGATAGTGATGTATAATATGTTACTTTGACCAAGCATTATTATTAAAAATAAAAGATACTAAAAGAAAATAGAAAAATACTTATTAAGATGAGTGCAGTCCTACTCATGGCACCTTGGGTCAGGGTTGAAGTCGGGTGAATTGATAATTCAAATTTACTTATCTCTTTACTTTCCATTTTAAAATTTCCATGATGATAATGTGTTTTTGAAAGAAATATTCAACAAAAAAGAAAAGAGAAAAGGATTAAAGTGGATTTCCCTGACAACATTCATATTATGGTTCTCTTGGTGTACCCACTTGTGTTCATAACTGCATTATTACAAAAAGAAAAATTGAGAAATAAAACTAAAGGAAACCTACTCCTAAACCTACTCTAACTACTAAACAAATAAAAATACTAAGTGAAGTCATTCTTCCAATATAGACATCGAAGTAACTCCAATCCTGCAAAGACAAAGAAATTTCCAATTAGTAAGATGGATTGAAGTGTTTCAGAAATAAAAATAAATACATCATACTTACTTTTGCCTTTATGTTCTTCATTCAGAAACAAAGTAAGTATATCCTTACCATTATGTTGAAAATTTTTAATATATGAACCCTCCAACCAATATGCAATTTTGTCATGATATGGATCACAAAAGCATGGAAGAATGTAACTAGATTTATAAAACTTGCCAAAATTATGGGGACTTGACATAACCATCGGCTAAGATGGAAATTCCCCATTCTCTTGACAATTCTCCACCTGTTCAGGAATTTCTTCACATGGAGGATATGCAAAAAACATTTCATGCTTACCCCCTGGATTTTCAATAAGAAATAAAGTAAGCATGACCTTACCATTACTCTGAAGATTTTTTAGATATGAATTATGAAGCCAATATTCAATCCTATCATGAAAATCTGAATCCAAATTATCACTTTGATGAGTTATATCTACAATTGATAAACACATCATACGAGGATTCATTACAGAAATCAAATTGTTGGTTTGAACATTCCTCTTCATGAGATGAATTAGTTCCAAATGTGCAATAGAATCATCAGAGTTTAATATAATCAATGAATGAATATGAAGAATGCAATCTTCGATCTCCATAATGAATGTATTTCATTTTAAAAAATAAATTGTGTAGAGTCATCTTGTGACATATATTTTTCCCATGTGAGTGATGAAAGTGAAAGAGCGTCAAATCTGACTTCATAAATTTTATGTTTGAAATTAATTTCACCAAATATTGACATATTGAAAAGATTAGATTGTGATGGAAAAGAGTATGATATCGTGGGTAAAGTATTAAGTACACCAGAATCTAAGAAGAGATCGGGATATAAAGAGTAAAAGGAATCATAAATGAGCACATGAAAATAATCTCTTGAGCTATGATATTTAACAATGGTATTCTCAAGACATTCCTCTTCACTTGTCTTAATACTTTCACTCTCTTTTGGTGATAAATACTTCAACATAATACGATCATCTAAATTTGCCTCCTATATGATAGACAATTCAAAACTTTCATGACAAACATCTAATCTTTCATGTGGATAAGGTATGATTTGTGGATGAAGGTTTAAGGTTTCTTCTTCCAATTGTAGATCGACATCTCTAATCTATTTCATTGGAATGTTAGAATGCTTAAGATCATTTTCATCACCTAAGTGTTCTTAAATAATTGAATCTAAGTACTGATTAGAGCAAGAGTTAGAAGAATATGGACATTCAGCTTGACCCAACATCAAATCTTCTTCCACGATGGTCGAGGGATAAGTATACAATGATTCAGAGGAAAAACCAATTTGATTGTCAGTAAGAACCTTTTCAATAGATTTTACCTCCCTTTCTTGCTCAAAATTTTTGGATGGATTCCTCTCAACCTGTGAACACAATTATTCTCTCAATTGAGTGATAGGATTTTTAACCAATTCATCATTCACGATTGAATATGACTAGATGAAATGGATGCAAGCATCATAGAGGAAATTTAGTACAAATGACATGTCATCAAGATTAAATTTACAAAGAACATGATGGATTCTTGTTGAAAAGCCTTCTGGATATGAATTGTCATTGATTAGTAAAGTTTGAAATTATTCACATAATTGATTGTAATTATATTTTTCAAAAGCATCTAAAAATTCATCTACAAACTGAAACCAATCAATAATGTAATATGCTGGAAAAGATTGAAACCAAATTTTAATCCGAACCCTGAAAGTAAAAGCGAACAATCTGCATAGAACATTTAAATCAGAAATATCATGCTTGATTCATTTACACCAAAACATGTTAAGATGGTCTTTTGCATATACATTCCCCCCACCATCAAAGGTGAGTTTGGACAAGAGAGAGATTGTCTTGTTGAGAATATCAGGTAATGAGAAGTGGAAAGCATGTTCTAACACAGTGATTTGGGGAGCCATGGGAAATTAAATAAATTCAAAACAAAGAATCCTACAAGGCTAGCTTGTTAGTCTGGCCTTCCTTCTAGTGCATTTCAAGATGACACAAAAGAAGAATTTATCAATCTGGAATTATGACAGGTTGAGGGGTAAAACATTTAATCATTAAAATTACCTCATCCCTCCTTCTAGCACCATTTGTTGATGGGCGTAAGTGACACACTGTCAACTGGAAGGTCAAATCTAGACCGAGGTTGTCTAAATAAGACAAGTCGTTTGAAATGAAATGACCCGACGGGTTTAATGGCTCTGTTGGCCAACTAAAGTCCTAAAAAAAGTAAAATAAATAAACTAATCTAAAGCTATGATTCTAACAAATGATATATTACTTACTAATGTTTATTGAAAATAAACGTGAATATACAAATGATTATAAACAACTATATACAGTTTACAAGGTTTACTTGAAATCCTGCGAAAATGAATGTTCATAATAATGTTTCAAAATAAGATAAAGTAAGAACATAAATCTTTTTGTTTTTTTTTAATGTTTAAGTATTTTAAACTAATAAATACTAAGCAGAAACAATGACACACAAACAGTCAAAGCTAATTAATGCAATAACTATCTCATTCATATATAAACAAATATGAATAAAAGAAAGTAATGCACCTACTAAGCTCTCACCGATCAATAGTACTAAGATAAATTCATCTCTTTGTATTTGTATGAGCTCCTCTTTACATGTGTCAAGTGTAAACCTATGACAAAAGAAAGAATAATACTTCCTGAAGAAATACAAGAAATTTTTTCATATTCTGGAGTGAGTTTATAACGACCAAAAGACAAATAATTATATATCTTGTGACCTTGAAATGTCCAATAAATGAAAATGAAAGAAATTTCAATTCTCAGGAATGGTGTTACTAGCTATCTGGCATCAGATGTAAACTCCAAATACTTGAATAAGTGATTAGTCACAGATATAAACTAAACCAAAAGATAATGAACCATATAAATAAAAACTTAACATGAAAAATTATATGCAAAACAGTCTAAAGCTAGTTCAATACAAATAAAGTTTCATATTCAGAAATTATCGCACAATCTACAAAAGCACAAAAGCCAAAGAGTAAATTGTTTTCTCATATAATTTCAACAAAATATGTTCATCATATGGTCCAGGAAGAACTTTTGGGATAATAGACTCTAAAAGATTGAAAACATTAATATATAAATGATAGCAATTAACCATGTATTGATAAAATAGACTAAATCTAATTTAAATCAATGCATAATCAATTATTCAAAGAATATGAAAATATTATAATGAAATAAAACCATTTTACTCACACAACAAAAGCCATTAAGCAACATGGAATTATGTAATCCTCTTTGAAAATACTCGTCCATTCTCCCAAAGATTCCAACCATCCGTTACTCCATTTGAAAAGAGAAAAGCTTACGAAAGAGAAAGGATAAAAATCCTCCTCTCAATTTCCTGGATCTCCATGGCTCTAAACTTTCTCATATATTTATATCATGAATGAACAGTCTGGGCATAACTAATAATTTCCGCCACCTGAAATTTGTCTCATAAAGAGACACAAATATCTCTTAAATTGTGCATTTGTTTGGGCAAATTCCCACTTGTAAGTTAAATCGATCCAGTTTGGAGATGGGTTTTAAACCGTTTCTTGAGATTCCTCACGATTTGACTGTAATCAATCTCGAAAAATCGTCTTTCTGTTCTTTATGTATTTCTAAATTTTATCTGTTGTTGCTCATAAATTTATTTGCAACAATCCAATATTATTTTTGGATCCATCATCTTGAACGTATTTAGATAATAAAATCAAGCCATGATCAGATCCATACGAAATCGCTGATAATAGAAACCCGTGAAACAAAAAGAAACCTAAAAATTGTAAATAAAACAAAATATAGAACAATAAAATAAAAAATGAATTTAAACTAACTATAAGTTCTAAACAAACATTGTTTATATTTTCCTTTCAAATATGATCTTAAAATTCTAGAAGCTTAAGTTGATTGAGAGGAGAAAAATATTAATTTGGGTTTTCACAAAATCGAACAAATGATAGATAATTCTTTTTTTTTAATTATTTTTTAATTTTATTTTGAAATGGGATGCAAACTAATAAAATAATTTAATTAATTAAAGCCTACCAAATGATTTTGTGAAAATGATTGTTAATGATCAAAAGGAGAAAACATAATCATAATTTAAACAAAAGTAAAAATTGATAAAAATTAAGGTTTTCGTTTAAATTAAGATTTGTATGTTCATCTCTCCCTCATTCAAATTTGATCAAATGTGAAAAAATGTCATAGAAAAGATGTGTTGTAATAAAAAATCCCAAATTATGAAGCTCGTCCATCAACATTAAAAATCTGTAGAAAGAAAAACGAAATGGAATTTGAATTTCATGAAACCCAAACCAAACAAAATAAAATAATATAAATTCAAACCAACCTAGAAACAAATCAAACCAATAAGAATCTAATCAAGTCAAAGGGAAAAATATGAAGAATCGAAGTAAAATTTCGAGGGACTCTAGATTTTGATCAAAGAAAAATAAAGGGGTTGTTGGGACAAAACAGTGCTCTAGCTAGCCTTTGGTTTCTTTGGTCTTGTCGTTCGTCTCTTTTCTGTCTCTGAAGGATCTCTTTTCCTTATTCTTTGGCTAATATCCTTGAGGACCTTTCTAATTCTTCTTGGGTCTCAACTATCATTATTACCAGATTATATAGTTGATGTAAGATTCTTCGTTGATTATTTAATCTAATTTCCAGGTGGGACTAATCAACCTTAGGAAATGTCATATATTTTTCAAAAAAAATCTAAACGAGATTCCAAATTTCAGTTCATTCCCTAGTATGGTCTCCAAAAATGTTGATGCTTGAATCTGTTAGGACCGAAACAACAACCTCACAAGGATGTAAATCCCCCTACGTTTTAATAGAGGTGATACTCCTCTTTATTTTAATATTTTATTAGGACCCTAGATCTTTAGAATATGGGAATTTACAAAATTTTGTCATGGTAATCAAAGAAATATAAATATTGCAAGAAAAATAACAAGAAAGGAAAATGTTTTTTTTTTTTCTTATTAAAGAATGTTTCTATAAACAACTAGGAACCACACATTTCATGCATTTAAAAGAGATAGAGAAAATTTACTCACATCCATCATTGTTAAACCAAATATTTATGATCACATAAAATAAAAAGAAGATGATATGCATGCATAAGAGAAATTTAACATAAATGACACATGGGAAACTCAAATAAAGATAAGTATAAATCAATATCAAATACTTTATACTCAAAACTCAGAGTTACAAAGCACAATAAAAACTTATCACGAAATAGATCTCTTGAAATTTCTAAAAATTATATAGTCTGTTACATATTGTTGAAATTTAAAATGCATTTGTCCTTAGGATTGGGATTGGGGTTCTCACAGAACATAAATAAAATATAAACAAGAATTAATCTTTTCGTAGGAGGTAAAAGAATAATAAGACCTAGAAAGAATAAAAAGAGAAGTTATCAGACTTCAATTAAACCTTTATAGTCAAAGATGAAGAGTAACTGGATGAAAGAACTCATAAAGAAAGAAATATGTGATGAACATAAAATTACTATGATGGTCTCTCGTGTCTTCACTTTCTTGATGTTGTCCTTTTATTGTATTATTAACAGTTCCAGGAACCGTCTCAACTATTTGTTTTCGTTCATTGGTCAATTTTTCGATTGCTTTCTTTGATCCATTCTTCAATATAATTTTTCATTGGTGCAACGTTTATCTCATGATGAATTTTAATGTGGAATAACTCACCCTCCAAGTCTCTCAAATCAAGGGAAATTCCATGTACTTCTTCCTCAATATCTTGATTCTCCATGGAATAGTCCACTAGCCAATTTTCTATGTCATCTTCATCATATTCAAGTATACCAAACGTTTCAATTGATAACCCTTTAAATATCTCAACTTGTTCGTCAAAATGTTTCTTTGTTAGGAACATTGAGTTGAGAATTAATTTAGGGTATTGTACTTCATTAGTACCTCCATCTAGGTCTATCTCCATGACCCTCTTGAATAGTTGTTACGTTTTCAGTATGGCTCCACTGCATGCTTGAACAATATTATTCAAATTTTTAATCTTTTCCTTCGAGCACGCATTCAACTATTTTATCCAACTTGGGGATGGAATATCCTTCTCTCTTCTTCTTAGTTTTATAATGTTAGATACTTTGGTTTCAAAGGTTAATACAAAATCAATGTAGAAACCTTATTTTTTCTTCAGATCAACTTATAAATATTCATGGAAGGCATATGCCCTCGAGCCAAAATAAACATTTTTTTTTCGAAACCTCCAATGCCTTTGTGATCAATGTGGTTCTCTTCTTAATATTTATTTCTACATATCTCTTGGATGATGTAAGTATCCTTTAAGATCCTTTCAATTTAGCAACGAGTGTGGTGGGTCTAACTATTGACAAAGGAATCAAAAGAAGTGGAAGAGGCATTAAGGTGTCTTCCAACTCCCTGATCCTTTCTTTCAACTTTGTGTTTTATGCTTCTAGATCACCAATGGAGTCATAAAGAGCATCCCTAGTTGCTATGTGATCTATTGATGTTGTTTTCTATGTGATCATCTTCTTTCTCTTTCACAACATTCTTCCTCTTCTTTCTCAGAGGGAGCTTGTATGAGCTCTCGATTTTTCTAGGGGGGGGGATTCTTTTCTCCTTCATCCTTTGAACTATTGTTGGTAACTTTCCAAGTTGTGTGGGTCATTGGAGCATTGCTCCGAGATGTGGTATTTTTTGGAGTAACAACTGGAGACTGGGCGCTCTTCTCACTGGGACCCTTTCCCTTTTTCTTGTAAAAATCATTAGTACTAAGTATTGTTTCCAAGTCACAAGAATTGTGTGCAAGAGTGCCTAAGTTGTGTTCTTATTCACTCAAAATAGTATGAATGAATGAATTTTTGAATCCTACTGACAACATATGTTCCACAAATATTTTTTTAGGGTCAAAACCCTTTATATTTTCATCATACATCATATTTACATTATGGAAGTGATTCAGAAACTCATCAATTTTGTTTATATTCCTAAATATGAAGTATTCAATTTTCCAAGGAAAGGGGATGAATTTATTTTTCCTTTTTTCATGGAAAAAGTGCAACCAGAAATTGTATAATTTCCTTGCCACTTACGTAATAAACAATTTAATAGATACATTGTATGAAAGAAAATATGGGTTTTCATTGGGACATAAGATCTTGATAACACTATGGTTTTCCATTTTCTCTAATGTCTCATTTTTCTCCACAAATTTATTATCCTCGTCATATATCTTGGGGATATTTTTACCAAACAATAGTCCTTTGAAAAATGAAACGAAATCATTGTAAACTTCATAAAAATGAAAAGAAGTATTTTGTATCCACAATGCTTGATACCAGAAGTTAAATGGATCAATTTCATAGTTCACTCTCTTACATATAGTCAATTTTAGAAACTGACAACAATATTCTATCGCAAATACCAAATAAGAAGCCATAAAGAATTTCTTGTCCCTTTTGTAATGTGACAATTGGGAGAAGATTTCAATCGAAATCAATTTTTCCAAGTCAAAGATAGATTTCTCTTTAACTATAAAATATAAAATTCAAAGAATCGTGAAAGAAATGGTGGTGGTTGTAACGAGCCTCCTCGTTACGCCAACAAACCTCTTATAACAAGTGCAATTTTTTTTATTTTTATTTTTTTGTGTGTGTGCGTGTGTACAAGGGTAACAAGACATTATACTCTGTGCTGCCACATGACGACAATTCATGATGCATGAAACTACGATATCAACATAAAGATCTAAGATGCACATCAACATCTACCAGTAAAGAACAACAATCAACCGACAAATAAAACATTGACTACCCACCCATCCTACCCTGCAATGGTTAGGACCTCCAAGACACATAAGAAATGCTCAAGCCCAGGTTCCTATTGATTTTAACCATTTAATATCTCAGGGTTGGGGACTGTTCTGAGGAACATGGAGGTGTCTACATCCCACCCGACACAATCCAGACCAAACTAAAAATACTAAATCAACAAATATCAAGGATGATCGCTTTGCGATGAAGTTCTATGAATCAACACACATTATAAGAATTCCATGGTGCAAGAGGATTGATTTACGAAATCCATCATGGAATGACATAAGTGCGAGAGAAATGAATAAAAATTTATTTAAATCAAGAAGCTAGGGTAGTCATCTACTTTACTTCAAGGTGCGGAATTAATCATTCAATAATTTTATTGTAGCTAACATTCTAGATGAAGTGACTACACCTATGCCCATCATACCTAACATGGCACCAAATAAAATAATCTCCTATGATTAATCATCCCATTAAGAAATATAAAAAGAAACCAATTTAGCAATAGGAATTACATGGAGAATAGCAA
>JASDQU010309658.1:80794-102380 GCA_032191745.1 Picea mariana
ACAAGGGCATAATTACAATTTTGAATTGTCGTAAACTCTTTAAATATGATTAGCATCTTGTTAAGATCAAGCTCATTTAAGTTAGGCATCACTTATCGACAATTCAACTCTAGTGACAAGTACCACTCCTATGTAGCTCACTATGTAACATAAAGAAATGAATCATCTTACTCAAGTGATAAATTAAAATCTAATACCAATTCCATATCCACATGTTTATTATTTTTTTTCAACTATAAGGGTCAACATTAAGGAACGATTAATGGAAGTACTGGCTGCTTTATTCATCTATTAAAAGAATTAAAGGATCAATACCTTTTAACAACACAAGACTTCAAGGCTAATTCACAACCCTTGAGTTTTTGAGATATATCTAAGTAATTCATTACTTAGGGCTCGACAAAATAAATCAATTAAACATAATATTTCCCATGACACTTCATATATANCTGCCTGAGCAGTCGGCGAGGAGCCTATCTGACATTCTCTTTCTTCGGAACAGAGAACTAAGATTGAATGCCCTGCTTTTCTGTGCAGTTATAGCTTAAACACTCTGTGTCTTATGTAATGAGTGACTTTAGTTGATTAATATAAGAAGGTTGTTCAGAAGTGATTCTATTTTGATGCAAGCCTTGTGTCTTAAGTACATGATTGCGAGAAGTGTAAATATCCAATATTGAGTGAAGTGATCTTCTTGACTGTGGTCTCCAGCAGTTGTTGTAGGATACATAAGTCAGCCATTGAAGTCGAAGAAAGGCGTGGAGTGCTGCAGAGTCCTTTTCCCATAGTAAGTGGGATCTTGCCTCTCAATATATTTACTTGCCTGCAATATTTTAAGTATTCTGTTAGAAGTTGCAGTAGTTGACAATGGCATCACCAAGAAACAAGTCTTCTTATGATTTATCTGTTGATGTTAAGTACAAGCCATCTAAATGGTATAAGCATTTCCTCAGTTAGTCTTCCTCCTCTAAATCTCTATACAATACTAGATTAATAGCTCAGGAATATGATCCTGATGTTAATTGGAGAATTCCTGAGATAGAACCATCTAAGATCTATGATTAACCTATGTTTAAGTTTCATGCTACTACACTCATCCATTATTGTTCACATAATGTGCCACTCTCTCTTAGTCAATCAGTTTACCAGATTCCTCTTATTCAGAAAGATGATATTGATTGGGGATTAGAGCATGGATATAAATATGTCCATCTGGGACTTATCCAGTTTGGAATCAATCCTTTAGTCAGACCTGTTTTAGATACTTTTGTACTAAACTGTATCATTGAATCTCATCATAATACCTTCTATGATGCCTTAATATCATGATTCCAAGCTCCCTTGCACAATGGACCAGTTTGGTCATCGGCTCTTCCCAGATATCAAGTTTCTCTCACAGACTCCTATATCAATTCTCTAATTCAAGCCTATGTACAATTTTCTAGTTTTAATATGGCTGAATCTTCTAAAAATGCCCAACTTCATACCACTACCTGTCTTCTCTTTGTCTCTAAAACTATGCCAGTGCTCAATCCAAAGTTGCTTCAGTGCGCTACATCTGAAAGCATGGTGGTTGGTCTCGGCAATGTCTCCCCTCTTACTTTAGGTTTTGCTAAACTCAATGCTGTTGAAGAATGGTCTACAGAATATGAACCCATCTCTTCCAAGATATCACCTCCCATGGCTAGAGAATTAAAAATAGAACAAAATTCATCTGGAAGAAATGTCTTAAGAATAGGAAGATCACAGAGCACAAGAAATCAAGATTTAGAAAGGCAATTGTCTTCTCCTTCAACCAGTAGCTCTGATTCAACTCAAAGAAGATATTCATTCTCTAACGGATCATCTTCATCCTCCTCCTCCTTTTCCAAAGCACCTGTATATAAACCTATTTTAAATAGATCAACTTTGGATGATCATTTACTTACTCACCAAAAAGGTTCTAAGAATTGCTATTATTGTAGAAAGAAAATCCATACACAAGATCAAACCTCTGAACCTTCTGTAAATACAAATATGCCTCATGTTCCATCTTCCCCAAAAAACTTCAGGACATTCCAGTCAAAAATAGAACACAACGGCCAACATGCTAACTGTTCTGAATGTCAAGATCTAGCCATCCCTATGCTAAAGATGATCAATGCACCTCTACCAAGAAGTGACAGGGATAAAAAGGCTACCCTTCCACAGAGAAGTCTTGGACCAGGAAATCAAAATCCTGCATTCAAAAATGATTTGGTAGCTGATCTAGATTTTATAAAATATAGAAAAGCAGCTGCAGAACCCTCTCAAGATATTGTGAGACTACAAAATTATGGAAACTATTAGTCAGTCTGTCTTGCACAGAACATTGATTATATTGCAAGATTTAGTATAGACTAAATCCCATATGAATGGTTTGCATTCAGAAATTGATTCTTTAGAAAATAATCAAGAATAGATGAAGTCTCAACTTGAAAAGATTCTTGAGAAAATAGAAATAATTCAGACTGCAGTCTATAGTTTGAAAGATTCTTTTGAGGAGGAGAATAAAACTCCTTCCCCCCTTAAACTTGAAGATATTGAAAGACAAGCCTCTTTCAAATGGTTTGGTTCTTCTAGTTCCAAGGAAGAACAAAAACATCTAACTCTTAAATAGCTAGCCAAAGAAGTTCCTAATTCAGCACTAGCAAGAATTGTTGAAGTTCTAGAAATTGTTGTTGAAAAGATAGAGTTAGTCAAGAAACAATCTTTTGAACTAGAAGATGATATCCGAAAATCATCACAAGCTAGGTTCTCACTAGTTACATCTATAAAAACAATAGATAATTCTGAATGTTCCACAACAAATGCACCCCGATCATCACATGATGATGCAGGTGGAAATTCTTTTCAATCTGCTTGGGAAAAGTGGTGCAATACCAAATATGGAGCTTCCAAAAAAATCCCCTTTGATCCTTCCAATTCTACTGAACATGCTTCTCTTTCACGAGAGAATATTGAATCTGCTCCTATCACGAATCTCAATTGCAGATCAAAAAATGAAATGATGATGATAATCCAGAAATGGAAAGCCTGGGCAAGGACCCAGAAATTGATATTTAAGGATAAGGTGACTTGGAGCGACTTAGCTCTAAGATTAACATGGGGATTTACGGGAAATTTAGGACTCTGGTGGGACAGGGTTCGAGAAGAAGACAAGCTTAGATTATTAAATAACAATACTCCAATTGAAGAGCTTGTTAAAGTTGTAGTGCATGAATTCTATGGCAATATGAAAATTGATTCTAATCATTATGCTGATTTATTTATGAATCAACAATTATGCCATATATCTCAACTCCCGAAATTCCTCTGTACTATGCAAGATTTATTATACAAAGACCCTGATCCAAAAAATGTAGCATACCTACGAAAGTATTTATCTACTATGCCTGGAAAGGTACCCAACCTAGTTAGAGATAGATTAGAGGAATTGGATATTGATATATCTCAATTATCTCTAGCAGGATTGCACGAGCATATTGTTATGGCTCTGCAAAAGGAATGTCTTCGAAAGAAGACCAATAATTCAATCAAGAAACAATTAGGTTTTGAATCTCATGTCTGTGATACATTTGCAGAAACATATCACTTTGGTTGTAATAAGAAACATTCGAGAAAGGAATCCTGTAAAAAATATTGTGGCTATTTTAAATGTAAAACTAGATCTAATGGATTTTCTAAGAAATATCCTAAAAAATTCACAAGAAATAGTCATTCCAAAAAGAAATCCTACTCCAAACAATGGCAACAGAATCATAAAGCAAAGCAGTCTTCTTTCTTTATCTGTAAAAATCCTGGCCACTGGGCTTCTCAGTGTCCTCTCTGGTCTAAGACTAAATTCCAAAACAAGATTATGGATCTGTTTCAATCTGATTATGATCCTTATGAATGGGAATTAGTTGATAACCGTTCAGATGGTGAATACCTAACCCTCACAGAGGATAGTGACTCCTTTTTTGAGGACAACCTCTCTGCCCTGGAATCTGATGCTGATTCAGAATCATCCCCGATAGAGGAAACTTTACACTTTCTTGACATTAAAATGATGTCACCCTATATAGACCTTCCATCTCTACTCAAACAAAGGTCTGATCTCCCAGACAAATTGTCCATCCTCACTACTGGACAATTTAATCTCTCCAGATGCTATGCTTCTCAAATTGCTCAACTCTCTGCTCAAATTGCTAAGATCCAGCAGCCAAGCGTGGTGAATATCCAAAATTACAACCTCGCAAAATCTGATTTTATCCCATCACAAGGAAAAGAGTCTAGAGCTAAAAGTATTTTTAAGTATTCTGAACCTATTCAAGAAATCATATCAGAAGATGAATCTTTAGACAATATTATATTCCATCTTGAAGAATCAATCAAAGAAAACGAAGCATTAGTTGTTGATTTATGGAAAAGTTTAAAGCTACAGAAAGAAGAATTGAACATTCTTAAGATGAAAAGAGATGAACAACTAGAAAAAGAAATGTTCAATATTGATCCAGAAACTGAACCATTTCATTCTAAGCAAGTGAATGGCTTGGATGACACATTGGTTATTCCTATAAATATAAAAGTCGAAGGATATCTGCAATACACCTTAGATGCACAACTTGATATAGGTGCAATGAATTCCTGTGCTAAGCATGGAGCTATTCCATCTTATTATTGGCAGCCAATAGATATCTCATTCAGAGCTGTCAACAAATCTAAAATAAAGATCAAATATATTGCTCCAGATTTCCCTATACTCATACAGGAAGATAAAGTATCTATAACACGTTACTGTTACGAAACTGGTGCAGATATACTGTTAGGACAAGATTTTGTAACTAAATGTTTACCTTTTGTTATAGGTAGTAACTTTGTACAGATTACAATTTTGGGAAAAACAATTAAATTACCCAGCAAGTCTTGTTATGAAACAAGAATTGTAGTAAAACAAACTTTCCAACAAATTGAGAAATCTACTAGTAATTTGGTACATATTCAAAAGATCATTGGACATGCTGAAAAGCATGGTATGGAAATGATAAAGGATATTAAAGAAAAGATAGAATCTAAGTGCACATCAGATTATCCAAATGCCTTTTGGACCAGAGAGAAATATTTCATCAGTCTGCCCTATAAGGAAGATTACACTCCAAAACCATAGAAAGCCTCTGCTAATCATATGTTTCCCACAGAATCTGAACACTGTCAGAAGGAGATTTCAGAGCTTTTAGAAAGAAATTTGATAGAAATCAGTAGAAGCCCTTGGGCTTGTCCTGCATTCTATGTCAACAAACACAATGAACAGAAAAGAGGAAAACCTAGAATGGTGATAAACTATAGAGCTTTGAATGATGCTCTACTTCCTATCAGGTTTCCTTTGCCTTCAAAAGAGTTTTTGTTCTCAAAGATCGGGAAGTGTAATGTTTTTAGTAAATTTGATTTGAAAAGTGGATTTTGGCAAATTGGGATAATTCCTAAAGATAGATACAAAACTACATTTGTTGTCCCAAATGGCCAGTATCAATGGAAAGTGATGCCCTTTGGTTTGAAGAATGCTCCTTCTGAGTTCCAGAAAAGGATGGATGATATATTTAAACACCTTAATTTTGTAATTGTATATATTGATGATGTGCTTGTTTGTTCTGTAGATTGTAAAGCTCATGTACAACATTTAAAGGTTGTCTATGACCTTTTGTATAAACAGGGTTTGGTGCTCAGTCATTCTAATCTTTTTTGGGCACAGACAAAGATTGAGTATCTTGGGTTGATACTATCCAAAGGAGAAGTAGAACTCCAAGATCATATTTTGAAAAAGCTTTCAGAATTCCCTGATGAAATTCTTGAAGAGAAACAGCTCCAAAGATTGCTTGGTTGTCTGAACTACATCCATCAATACTATGAAAATCAAGCAAAGGATGTCAGAATACTCCAGAAAAGATTGAGTAAAGTATTACCATGGAATTATAAAATGACTCAAGTTGTTCAGATAATAAAATAGAAGATCCAGAATCTCCCAAAGCTACATCTTCCAGATATGACCTTCCAGCTTGTATTAGAGACTGATGCCTCAAATGATACTTGGGCAGCAATATTACTGCAGAAAAATGGTCCCAAATTGGAAGAAGTTTGTATATACACTTCTGGATGTTTTAGTGAGACTGAGTCAAGATACCCTTCTTCACATAAAGAAATTCTTGCTGTCAAAAATGGCATTAAGAAATTCAGTTTGTTTTTAAAACCAATACATTTTATTGTAAGAACCGATCTGAAGTATATGAAGGGAATCTTGTCTAACCAACGTCTGTTGGAACAGGGAAATAACAGAATTTTGCGATGGAGCTTATGGTTAGACGGATTTGACTTTGAAATCCACTACAAGCCTGGTAAAGATAAGTGTGTTGTTGATCTTCTTACCAGAGAAGCTTCTCCATATAAAGAAGAGGACAAAACTATAAAATGGCTTCATCCTCCTTGAGCATAAGGGATGCTCCTCCATCAGGATTTAAATGGATCCTTGTGTGTACAAACTATGAATATTGTTATTGTTTCAATTGTCTAAGTTGTTTCATAAGAGCTAGTCCAGCCTGTATAAAAATCCTAACTAATTGGGTTCAAGCATATAATCATAGTGTCTCTTATTATGATTATTTTAGAACAAGCAATAATATGGCCAGAGGATCAATCACTGGAGGACCTATGCCAGGTCAAATGTATATCTTACTTTATACTCCTTGTATTACCTATGAGGATTATTGTAAGATTATGTTGCAGGTTAAATTTGAAGGTTCTTGCTGGATAATCTTTGAATGCTCCACATTCAAAGAAACACAGATCTGGTGGTCTGGTTGGTTCTATATTTTGTTCTGGACCTATTATCCCAGAGATGTTAAATTCTTCAGACAGGGTAAAGATGCATTTAAATACTGGTTTCATGCCGAGATAGAAGAGGCTGCACACTACAAAGGATGGTTTGCATTTAATCTATCTTTCAAATACAACGACCTAAAGTTTCAATTGTCTCTTATTATGATTATTTTAGAACAAGCCGTAATATGGCCAGAGGATTGGTCATCGGAGGATCTATGCAAGGTCAATTGTATATCTTACTTTATACTCCTTGTATTACCTATGAGGATTATTGTAAGATTATGCTGCAGGTTAAATTTGAAGGTTCTTGCTGGATAATCTTTGAATGCTTGACATTCAAAGAAACACATATCTGGTGGTCTGGTTGGTTGTATATTTTGTTCTGGACCTATTGTCCCAGAGATGTTGAATTCTTCAGACAGGGTAAAGATGCATTTAAATGATGGTTTCATGCCGAGATAGAAGAAGTTGCACACTACGAAGGATGGTTTGTATTTAATCTATATTTCAGATACATTGACCTAAAGTTTGAAAAGTATGAACCTCCTCAGCCTCAAAGTTATAAGGTTACCAATGAACTCTATGGTGATCTATGTGTCCCTGAAGATGAATTAATACCATCCATGCAAGGATCTCCATTTTACAAGTGTTTCAGCGGACTTCCACCTTTCTCTAATGAGAACAGTTCTCCTCCGAGCAGGCATTTTGGCTATGATAGTGATGGATATTTCGATTCCATTGCTAAATATAATATAATAAACCATATGGAAGCATGATGGGCCATGTAGTCATTCTTTTGTAATAATTGATTCCATTCATGTCTAACGGGTTGACAGTGGTGTCCCGTCAGTTCCGTGGGTTCCTGTAGAACTCCATTTTGTAATCATGTGATTCAAGATATTCGTCTTTCTAGATTTGAAAATATTTTCTTTTAGTCTGTCATTTCGTAAATGTCGGTATGGGTCCCCATATGGCCGAGCCTCTAAAGGGACGAGATAACAACTGTAGTCCACAGCTGCCCCATCCACTTGAACGAATCTTTGTCTACAGGAAGTTGCTAGTTTGTAACTACCGGTAACTTGCTAGAATTTGTATAAATAAGACTCTACCCCTCTCATTTATTCATTCGAAAATTGAGAGAGAGTTTAGTCTGAGTCTTAGTAGTGTCGAGCAGTGTGTATCCTCTTCACTCGCCTTCGGGAACTTGTGAATGAAAAACACTGATCTCAAGTGTAATTTCAGCTCTGTTATGCTATATGATCCTATACTATAGACAATATTTTATGGAGTATTCTGACATCCTTTGCTTGATTTTCATATTATTGACGGATGTAGTTCAGACAACCAAGGAATCTTTGGAATTGTTTCTGTTCAAGAATTTCATCAGGGAATTCTAAAATCTTTTTCAAAATATGATCTTGGAGTTCTACTTCTCCTTTGGATAGTATCAACCCAAGATACTCAATCTTTGTCTATGCCCAACAAATCTTAGAACGGTTGAGCACCAAACCATGTTTATACAAAAGGTCATAGACAACCTTTAAATGTTGTACATGAGCTTAAAAATCTACAAAACAAACAAGAAGATCGTCAATATATACAATTACAAATTTAAGGTGTTTAAAGATATCATCCATCCTTTTCTGGAACTCGGAAGGAGCATTCTTCAAACCAAAGGGCATCACTTTCCATTGATATTGGCCATTTGGGACAACAAATGAAGTTTTGTATCTATCTTTAGGAATTATCCTAATTTGCTAAAATTCGCTTTTCAAATAAAATTTACTAAAAACATTACACTTCCGAATATTTGAGAACAACAACTATTTTGAAGGAAAAGGAAACCTGATAGGAAGTAGAGAATCATTCAAAGCTCTATAGTTTATCACCATTCTAGGTTTTCCTCTTTTCTGTTCACTATGTTTGTTGACATAGAATTCAGGACAAGCCCAAGGGCTTCTACTGATTTCTATCAACTTTCTTTCTAAAAGCTTAGAAATTTCCTTCTGACAGTATTCAAATTCTGTGGGAGACATATGATTAGCAGAGGCTTTCTGTGGTTTTGGAGTGTAATCTTCCTTATAGGGCAGACTGACGAAATATTTCTCTCTAGTCCAAAAGGCATTTGGATAATCTGATGTGCAATTAGATTCTATATTTTATTTAATATCCTCTATCATTTCCATACCATGCTTTTCAGCATGTCCAATGATCTTTTGAATATGTACCAGATTACTAGCAGATTTCTCAATTTGTTGGAAAGTTTGTTTTACTGCAATTCTTGTTTTATAACAAGACTTGCTGGGTACTTTAATTGTTTTTCCCAAAATTGTAATCTGTACAAAGTTACTACCTATAACAAAAGGTAAACATTTATTTACAAAATCTTTTCCTAACAGTATATCTGCACCAGTGTCGTAGCAGTAAAGTGTTATAGATACTTTATCTCCCTGTATGAGTATAGGGAAATCTGGAGCAATATATTTGATCTTTATTTCAGATTTATTGACAGCTCTGAATGAGATATCTATTGGCTGCCAATAATAAGATGGAATAGCTCCATGCTTAGCACATGATATCATTGCACCTGTATCAAGTTGTGCATCTAAGGTGTATTGCAGATATCCTTGGACTTTTATATTTACAGGAATAACGAATCTGTCATCTTAGCCATTCACTTGCTTATACTGAAATGGTTCAGTTTCTAGATCAGTATTGAACATTTCTTTTTCTAGTTGTTCATCTCTTTTCATCTTAAGAAAGTTCAATTCTTCTTTCTGTAGCTTTAAACTTTTCCATAAATCAACAACTAATGCTTCTTTTTCTTTGATTGATTCTTCAAGATGGAATATAGTATTGTCTAAAGATTCATCTTCTGATAGGATTTCTTGAATAGGCTCAAAATAATTAACAATACTTTTACCTCTAGACTCTTTTCTTTGTGTTGGGATAAAATCAACATCTGTGGGGGTGTAATTTTGGATATTCACCATGCTTGGCTGCTAGATCTTATCAATTTGAGCAAAGAGTTGAGCAATTTGAGATGCATAGCATCTGGAGAGCTAAAATTGTCCAGGAGTGAGGATGGACAATTTGTATTGGAGATCAGACCTTTGTTTGAGTAGAGATGGAAGGTCTATATAGGGTGACATCATTTTAATTTCAAGAAAGTGTAAATTTTCCTCTATCGGGGATGATTCTCAATCAACATCAGATTCCAGGGCAGAGAGGTTGTCTTCAAAAAAGGATTCACTATCCTCTATGAGGGATAGGTATTCACCATCTGAATGGTTATCAACTAATTCCCATTCGGCAGGATCATAACCAGATTGAAAGAGATCCATAATCGTTTTTTGGAATTTAGTCTTTGACCGCAGAGGACAATGAGAAGCCCAGTGGCCAGGATTTTTATAGATAAAGCAGGAAGACTGCTTTGCTTTATGATTCTGTGGTCGTCGTTTGAAGTAGGCTTTCTTTCTGGAATGACTATTTCTTGTGAATTTTTTAGGATATTTCTTAGAAAATCCTTTAGATCTAGTTTTACATTTAAAACAACCACAAACTTTTTTACAGGATACCTTTCTCGAATGTTCTTATTAAAACTAAAGTGATATGTTTCTGCAAATGTATCACAGACAGAAGAGTCAAAACCTAATTTCTTCTTGATTGATTTATTGGTCTTCTTTCGAAGACATTCCTTTTGCAGATCCATAACAATATGCTCGTGCAATCCTGCTAGAGATAATTGAGATATATCAATATCCAATTCCTCTAATCTATATCTAACTAGGTTGGGTACCTTTTCAGGCATAGCAGATAAATACTTTCGTAGGTATGCTACATTTTCTGGATCAGGGGATTTGTATAATAAATCTTGCATAGTACAGAGGAATTCTGGGAGTTGAGATATATGGCATAATTGTTGATTCATAAATAAATCAACATAATGATTAGAATCAATTTTCATATTGCCATAGAATTCATGCACTACATCCTTTAACAAGCTCTTCAATTGGAGTATTGTTATTTAATAATCTAATCTTGTCTTCTTCTTGAACCATGTTCCACCAGAGTCCTAAATTTCAAGTAAATCCCCATGTTAATCTTAGAGCTAAGTCGCTCCAAGTCACCTTATCCTTAAATATCAATTTCGGGGTCCTTGACCAGGCTTGCCATTTCTGGATTATCATCATCATTTCATTTTTTGATCTGCAATTGAGATTCGTGATAGGAGCAGATTCAATATTCTCTTGTGAAAGAGAATCATGTTAGACAGAATTGGAAGGATCAAAGGGGACTTTTTTGGAAGCTCCATATTTGGCATTGCACCACTTTTCCCAAGCAGATTGGAAAGCATTTCCACCTGCATCATAATGTGATGATCGGGGTGCATTTGTTATGGAACTTTCAGCATCATCTATTTTTTTGATAGATGGAACTAGTGAGAACCTATCTTGTGATGCTTTTTGGATATCATCTTCTAGTTCAGAAGATTGTTTCTTGACTAACTCTATCTTTTCAACAGCAATTTTTAGAACTTCAACAATTCTTGCTAGTGCTGGATTAGGAACTTCTTTGGCTAGCTATTTAAGAGTTAGATGTTTTTGTTCTTCCTTGGAACTAGAAGAACCAAACCATTTGAAAGAGGATTGTATTTCAATATCTTCAAGTTTAAGGGGGGAAGGAGTTTTATTCTCTTCCTCAAAAGAATCTTTCAGACTAAAGACTGCAGTCTGAATTATTTATAATTTCTCAAGAATCTTTTCAAGTTCAGACTTCATCTGTTCTTGATTATTTTCTAAAGAATCAATTTCTGAATGCAAACCACTCATATGGGATTTAGTCTGTATTAAATCTTGCGCTATATCATCAATGTTCTGTGCAAGACAGACTGACTAATAGTTTGCATAATTTTGTAGTCTCACAATATCTTGAGAGGGTTCTACATCTGCTTTTTCTATATTTTATAGAATCTATATCAGCTACCATATCATTTTTGAATGCAGGATTATGATTTCCTGGTCCAAGACTTCTCTATGGAAGGGTAGCCTTTTTATCCCTGTCACTTCTTGGTAGAGGTGCATTGATCATCTTTAGCATAGGGATGGCTAGATCTTGGCATTCAGAACAATTAGCATGTTGGCCGTTGTGTTCTATTTTTGACTAGAATGTCCTGAAATTTTTTGGGGCAGATGGAACATGAGGCATATTTGTATTTACAGAAGTTTCATAGGTTTGCTCTTGTGTAGGGACTTTCTTTCTCCAATAATAGCAATTCTTAGAACCTTTTTGGTGAGTAAGTAAATGATCATCCAAAGATGATCTATTTAAAACAGGTTTATATACAGGTGCTTTGGAAAAGGAGGAGGAGGATGAAGACGATCTGTTAGAGAATGAAGATCTTCTTTGAGTTGAATCAGAGCTACTGGTTGAAAGAGAAGACAATTGCCTTTCTAAATCTTTATTTCTTATGCTCTGTGATCTTCCTATTCTTAATACATTTCTTCTAGATGAATTTTGTTTTATTTTTATTTCTCTAGCCATGGGATGTGATATCTTGGAAGAGATGTGTTCATATTCTCCAGACCATTCTTCAATAGCAGTGAGTTTAGAAAAACATAATGTAAGAGGGGAGACATTACCGGGACCAACCACCACGCTTTCAGATGTAGCTCTCCGGAGCAACTTTGGATTGAGCACTGGCATAGTTGTAGAGACAAAGTGAAGACAGGTAGTGGTATGAAGTTGGGCAATTTCAGAAGATTCATCCATATTAAAACCAGAAAACTGTACATAGGCTTGAAGTAGAGAATTGATATAGGGGTCTGTGAGAGAAACTTGATATCTGGGAAGAGCCGATGACCAAATTGGTCCATTGTGAAAGGGATCTTGGAATCCTGATATTAAGGCATCAGAGACCAGGTCTAACTAAAGGATTGATTCCAAACTAGATAAGTCCCAGATGGACATATTTATATCCATGCTCTAATCCCTAATCAATATCATCTTGCTGAATAAGAGGAATCTGGTAAACCGATTGACCAAGAGAGAGTGGCACATTATGTGAACAATAACAGATCAGTGTAGTAGCATGAAACTTAAACATAGGTAAATCATAGATCTTAGATGGTTCTATCTCAGGCATTCTCCAATTAACATCAGGCTCATATTCCTGAGCTACTAATCTAGTATTGTATAGATATTTAAAGAAGGAAGACTGACTGAGGAAATGCTTATACCATTTATATGGCTTGTACTTAACATCAACAGATAAATCATAAGAAGACTTGTTGTTTGGTGATGCCATTGTCAACTACTGCAACTTCTGACAGTATACTTAAAATATTGCAGGCAAGTAAATATATTGAGAGGCAAGATCTCACTTACTATGGGAAAAGAACTCTGCAGCACTCCACACCTTTCTTCAGCTTCAACGAATGACTTACATATCCTACAACAACTACTAGAGACCACAATCAAGAAGATCACTTCACTCAATATTGGATATTTACACTTCTCGCAATCATATACTTCAGACACAAGGCTCGCATCAAAATAGAATCACTTCTGAACAACCTTCTTATATTCATCAACTGAAGTCACTCATTACATAAGACATAGAGTGTTTAATCTATAACTGCACAGAAAAGCAGGGCATTCATTCTTAGTTCTCTGTTCCGGAGAAAGAGAATGTCAGATAGGCTCCTAGGTGACTGCTCAGGCAGAAACTAGCTATCACTGGCTCTAATACCAATTTTACAGAGTAGGATCATATAGCATAACAGAGCTGATTTTATAGAGTAGGATCATATAGCATAATAGAGCTAACATTACACTTGAGATCAATGTTTTTCATTCGCAAGTTCCCGAAGGTGAGTGAAGAGGATACACACTACTTGACACTACTAAGACTCAGACTAAACTCTCTCTCAATTTTCGAATGAATAAATGAGAGGGGTAGAGTCTTATTTATACAAATTATAGCAAGTTACCGGTAGTTACAAACTGGCAACTACCTATAGACAAAGATTCCTTCAAGTGGATGGGGCAGCTGTGGACTACAGTTGTTATCTCATCCCTTTAGAGGCTCAGCCATATGGGGACCCATACCGACTTTTATGGAATGACAAACTAAAAGAAAATATTTGCAAATGTAGAAAGACAAATATCTTGAATCACATGATTACAAAGCGGAGTTCTATAGGAACCCACGGAACTGATGGGACACCACTGTCGGCCCATTAGACATGAATGGAAACAATTATTACAAAAGAAGGACTACATGGCCCATCATGCTTCCATACGGTTTATTATATTATATTCGGCAATGGAATCAAAAGATCCATCACTATCATAGCCGAAATGGCTACTCAGAGGAGAACTATGCTCATTAGAGAAAGGTGGAAGTATGCTGAAACACTTGTAAAATGGAGATCCTTGCATGGCTGGTATTAATTCATCTTCAGGGACAAATAGATCCTTGCATGGCTGGTATTAATTCATCTTCAGCTACTTTTCAAACTTTAGGTCGTTGTATCTGAAAGATAGATTAAATACAAACCATCCTTCGTAGTGTGCAGCTTCTTCTATCTCGTCATGAAACCAGTATTTAAATGCATCTTTACCATGTTTGAAAAATTCAACATCTCTGGGACAATAGGTCCATAACAAAATATACAAATGAACAGACCACCAGATCTGTGTTTCTTTGAATGTTGAGCATTCAAAGATTATCCAGCAAGAACATTCAAATTTAACCTGCAGCATAATCTTACAATAATCTTCATAGGTAATACAAGGAGTATAAAGTAAGATATACATTTGACCTTGCATAGGTCCTCCGGTGACTGATCCTCTGGCCATATTACGGCTTGTTCTAAAATAATCATAATAAGAGACACTATGATTATATGCTTGCACCCAATTAGCTAGGATTTTTAGACAAGCTCGACTAGCTCTTATGAAACAACTTAGACAATTGAAACAATAACAATATTCATAGTTTGTACACACAAGGATCCATTTGAATCTTGATGGAGGAGCATCCCTTATGCTCAAGGACGATGAATCCATTTTATGGTTTTGTCCTTTTCTTTATATGGAGCAGCTTCTCTGGAAAGAAGATCAGCAACACAATTATCTTTACCAGGCTTGTAGTGGATTTCAAAGTCAAATCCATCTAGCCATAAGCTCCATCGCAGAATTATGTTATTTCCCTGTTCCAACAGACGTTGGTTAGACAACATTCCCTTCATATGCTTCAGATCGGTTCTTACAATAAAATGTATTGGTTTTAAAAACAATCTGAATTTCTTAATGTCATTTTTTACAGCAAGAATTTCTTTATGTGAAGAAGGGTATCTCGACTCAGTCTCACTGAAACATCCAGAAGTGTATATACAAACTTCTTCCAATTTGGGACCATTTTTCTGCAATAATATTGTTGCCCAAGTATCATTTGAGGCCTCAGTCTCTAATACAAGCTGGAAGGTCATATCTGGAAGATGTAGCTTTGGGAGATTCTGGATCTTCTGTTTTATTATCTGAACAACTTGAGTCATTTTATAATTCCATGGTAATACTTTACTCAATCTTTTCTAGAGTATTCTGACATCCTTTGCTTGATTTTCATAGAATTAACGGATGTAGTTCAGACAACCAAGGAATCTTTGGAGCTGTTTCTGTTCAAGAATTTCATCAGAGAATTCTGAAAGCTTTTTCAAAATATGATCTTGGAGTTCTACTTCTCCTTTGGATAGTATCAACCCAAGATACTCAATCTTTGTCTGTGCCCAACAAAGCTTAGAACGACTGAGCACCAAACCATGTTTAAACAAAAGGTCATAGACAACCTTTAAATGTTGTACATGAGCTTTATAATATACATAACAAACAAGTAGATCATCAATATATACAATTACAAAATTAAGGTGTTTAAAGATATCATCCATCCTTTTCTGGAACTCGGAAGGAGCATTCTTCAAACCAAAGGGCATCACTTTCCATTGATACTGGCCATTTGGGACAACAAATGCAGTTTTGTATCTATCTTTAGGAATTATTCCAATTTGCCAAAATATTCTTTTCAAATCAAATTTACTAAAAACATTATACTTCCCAATCTTTGAGAACAACAACTCTTTTGAAGGCAAAGGAAACCTGATAGGAAGTAGACCATAATTCAAAGCTCTATAGTTTATCACCATTCTAGGTTTTCCTCTTTTCTGTTCACTGTGTTTGTTGACATAGAATGCAGGACAAGCCCAAGGGATTCTACTAATTTCTATCAACTTTCTTTCCAAAATATCTGAAATCTCCTTTTGACAGTATTCAGATTCTGTGGGAGACATATGATTAGCAGAGGCTTTCTGTGGTTTTGGAGTGTTATCTTCCTTATAGGGTAGACTGACGAAATATTTCTCTCTGGTCCAAAAGGCATTTGGATAATCTGATGTGAAATTAGATTCTATCTTTTCTTTAATATCCTTTATCATNCATTTCCATACCATGTTTTTTAGCATGTCCAATGATCTTTTGAATATGTACCAGATTACTAGTAGATTTCTCAATTTGTTGGAAAGTTTCTTTTACTCCAATTCTTGTTTCATAACAAGACTTGCTGGGTACTTTAATTGTTTTTCCCAAAATTGTAATTTGTACAAATTTACTACCTATAACAAAAGGTAAAAATTTATTTACAAAATCTTTTCCTAACAGTATATCTGCACCAGTGTTGTAACAGTAAAGTGTTATAGATACTTTATCTTCTTGTATGAGTATAGGGAAATCTGTAGCAATATATTTGATATTCATTTCAGATTTGTTGACAGTGTTGAATGAGATATCTATTGGCTGCCAATAATAAGATGGAATAGCTCGATGCTTACCACAGGAATTCATTGTACCTGTATCAAGTTGTGCATCTAAGGTGTATTGCAGATATCCTTGGACTTTTATATTTACAGGAATAACCAATCTCTCATCTAAGCCATTCACTTTCTTAGACTAAAATGGTTCAGTTTCAGGATCAGTATTGAACATTTCTTTTTCTAGTTGTTCATCTCTTTTCATCTTAAGAAAGTTCAATTCTTCTTTCTATAGCTTTAAACTTTTCCATAAATCAACAACTAATGCTTCTTTTTCTTTGATTGATTCTTCAAGATGGAATATAGTATTATCTAAATATTCATCTTCTGATATGATTTCTTGAATAGGTTCAGAATAATTAACAATACTTTTAGCTCTAGACTCTTTTCTTTGTGAAGGGATGAAATCAACATCTGTGGGGATGTAATTTTGGATATTCACCATGCTTGGCTGTTGTATCTTATCAATTTGAGCAGAGAGTTGAGCAATTTGAGAAGCATAGCGTCTGGAGAGATGAAATTGTCCAGGAGTGAGGATGGAAAATTTGTCTTGGAGATCAGACCTTTGTTTGAGTAGAGATGGAAGGTATATATAGGGTGACATCATTTTAATGTCAAGGAAGTGTAAAGTTTCCTCTATCGGGGATGATTCTGAATCAGCATCAGATTCCAGGGTAGAGTGGTTGTCTTCAGAAAAGGAGTCACTATCCTCTATGAGGGATAGGTATTCACCATCTGAACGGTTATGAACTAATTCGCATTCGGAAGGATCATAACTAGATTGAAAGAGATCCATAATCTTGTTTTATAATTTAGTCTTAGACCGCAGAGGACACTGAGAATCCCAGTGGCCAGGATTTTTACAGATAAAGTAGGAAGACTGCTTTGCTTTATGATTCTGTGGTCGTTGTTTGAAGTAGGCTTTCTTTCTGGAATGACTATTTCTTGTGAATTTTTTAGGATATTTCTTAGAAAATCCTTTAGATCTAGTTTTGCATTTAAAACAACCACAATCTTTTTTACAGGATTCCTTTCTTGAATGTTTCTCATTACAACCAAAGTGATATGTTTCTACAAATGTATCACAGATAGAAGAGTCAAAACCTAATTGTTTCTTGATTGATTTATTGGTCTTCTTTCAAAGATATTCCTTTTACAGAGCCGTAACAATATGCTCGTGCAATCCTGCTTGAGATAATTGAGATATATCAATATCCAATTCCTCTAATCTATCTCTAACTAGGTTGGGTACCTTTCCAGGCATAGCAGATAAATACTTTCGTAGGTATGCTACATTTTGTGGATCAGGGGCTTTGTATAATAAATCTTGCATAGTACAGAGGAATTATGAGAGTTGAGATATATGGCATAATTGTTGATTCATAAATAAATCAGCATAATGATTAGAATCAATTTTCATATTTCCATAGAATTCATGCACTACAACTTTAACAAGCTCTTCAATTGGAGTATTGTTATTTAATAATCTAAGCTTGTCTTCGTCTCGAACCCTGTCCCACCAGAGTCCTAAATTTCCAGTAAATACCCATGTTAATCTTAGAGATAAATTGCTCCAAGTCACCTTATCCTTAAATATCAATTTTTGGTTCCTTGCCCAGGCTTGCCATTTCTGGATTATCATCATCATTTCATTTTTTGATCTGCAATTGAGATTCGTGATAGGAGAAGATTCAATATTCTCTCGTGAAAGAGAAGCATGTTCAGCAGAATTGGAAGGATCAAAGGGGACTTTTTTGGAAGCTCCATATTTGGCATTGCACCACTTTTCCCAAGCAGATTGGAAAGCATTTCCACCTGCATCATCATCTGATGATCGGGGTGCATTTGTTGTGGAACTTTCAGCATCGTCTATTGCTTTGATAGATGGATCTAGTGAGAACCTATCTTGTGATGCTTTTTAGATATCATCTTCTAGTTCAGAAGATTGTTTCTTGACTAACTCTATCATTTCAACATCAATTTCTAAAACTTCAGCAATTCTTGCTAGTGCTGGATTAGGAACTTCTTTGGCTAGCTGTTTAAGAGTTGGATGTTTTTGTTCTTCCTTGGAACTAGAAGAACCAAACCATTTGAAAGAGTCTTGTCTTTCAATATCTTCAAGCTTAAGGGGGGAAGGAGTTTTATTCTCTTCCTCAAAAGAATCTTTCAGACTAAAGACTGCAGTCTGAATTATTTCTAATTTCTCAAGAATCTTTTCAAGTTGAGACTTCATCTGTTCTTGATTATTTTCTAAAGAATCAATTTCTGAATGCAAACCATTCTGGTGCAGCACATGCCACCTACGTGGCCCGCTCCCACCAAGACCTTCCTTCACTCAGGCCCAAAGAGCTGCAATGCCCTTCAGATCCCGTAGCGGGACCTTTTGTCACCCACATGATGCTCTATTGATCTCCCCTTAGTCTTCTCGAGAAATCAGGTTTCGCGTTATCGTGAAACCTGTGTGCAAGGTTCTCGTGCTACTCAGAACCCTGAAACCCGATGGGTCAAAGGGTCAACACTCTCCATTCCTATCAAGAATTTCCCTATCGGGAAATCGGCGTACGCGATGCCGAGATTCACTTGCACGTGCGCTATTCCCTTGCCATGTCACCTCCTCTCTCCGTGCGATCGGGAATCACGTGATTGAAATTTCGCCGGTTGCAATCTATTGCAATGAGAATTCCCGAATGTCGAATCCTGACTTTACGGGATCTTGTGCCACCTATCCCTATAGTGATCAATGGCTCCAACAGCTTCGGGAAATCGCCAATCACGATTTTGACCAGTATGAAACTCTCACCTCCACAAACTCCGAAGATCGAATCCCGATGGCCCTTGGTTCTTCTTTTCTGTGCCTAAGGACTAACTTTCGTGCAACTTCTCCAAGATTTGATGGTCGTCAGGTCTTCGTGGATTTCCCCCTGCAATATCGATCGTTGATTCCTCCTCCTTGAGGAATCCTTCCGCTTCAAAGCTTCTTTTGGTTCGAACCTTTTCTTGGTCCTCCTTCACAGAATCACGAAGGAAATATCCCTCCTGAGCTTGTCAAATCTGATCCCTTCAGAGACTTTTTGTACACTTCTCGTGCTCGACCCTCAACAACTCTCAAAGTGTTGAGTCCTTCAGATCCTGTGCACTTGCAACCACAGTAATCCCTTCCTTCCTGTGCTCAGACTAGCTACTGAGACTTCAAATTTAGCCTGCACTTCTCCTGCATGGCTCTATCAATCCGCACCTACTTTTGGGTGAACGAGAATAAGAGTTTAACTGTCTAGCCTCATCAACACACTCTATGTGGATGAATTTGACTGCACTCTATGCAGGAATCTCCCGGCTCAAACAAAGAAACAATTGAAACTCATTCTCTTCTCTCTCAGAATTCAGTTAAACCTCTGAAATCACATGCACATCATATTCAAAGAAAATGCATACAAGGAAAACATTCATTCAAGAGAACATAAGTAACATGCACAAAGAACAACACCAGTCATGAAATTGAATCAAAAGACTCTCTTCTATTAATTCAAATCTGTACATGGGTGTTCTTCACAAGTTCTCTGCTTTCTCTTCTCCCCTTCCTCCTACTTGATTCTGAATGATAATCCCACAATGATACAAAGGAGGGTGTCTATATTATGTTTCCCTCTCGAACTCTAAAACTGTCTAATCTAGACTTAAACATCTATCTACCTACATTAAATCTATTAAATGCCTTCCTATCTATTTCAGACAAGAGCGTAAAGCTCGAGGTCTAATATAATACAATAGGCTCTCCTTCATAAATGTTTCATTGAAGGATATGGCGCTTCATCTTTAATGAAAATTCAAAAAGGTTCGGCTGGCCTTGTCCAGCTGTTCGTCGTCTTCTATGCTAGCTCGCTTGTCTTGGCGACGCTCCTTGATGAGTTGGCGATGCTCCTGCATCATACTCTTCGGCTTGAAAATTTTCATGGGATCCTGTCCATGAGCTCCTACATAGTCTGTCCATGCTTCTGTATCACTGCTTCATTTTCCCAGCTGGCATCTTCGACTGGTCGATTTTTCCATTTCACCTGGTACTCGAAGTATTGCTTCTGTCTGGTCTTCTTTCCCATTCGCTTGTCCAGTATGTACTCCATCTGTGGCTTTTTTGCTACTGGTAATTGCTTCTTCCACTGGACCACTAGTTCCTCAGTTCCAGTCTCTGCTTCTCCAGCCCTGTATGGGTATAAATCTGAAATATTAAATATCGGAGATATCCCGATGCCATCAGGCAACTCAATCTCATACGCATTTTCTCCAAATTTCTTCAGGATCCTGCATGGCCCGATTTTCTTCATCTTGAGTTTGTTATATGTTCCCCTTGGGAACCTTTCCTTCCTCAAGTGTGCTAGAACCAAATCACCAACTTCAAACTGAAGTTGTCTCTTCCGCTGATCGACTCTGCGCTTGTACTCCTGATTTGATTTCATCAGTCGCTGCTTTACCTGACTGTGAAGTTCTCTCATCGCCTCAGTGAACTCTTCAGTGCTAGCACTACTAGTTGCAGCCTGTTCTGACTCCCTGAGTTCAGAAACTCCCCTTGGCTGTGTCCCATATAAAATCTGGAATGGACTTTTGCCTGTACTCTGATTCACAGAATCATTGTACGCAAACTTTGTCTGTGGTAATATGTTGTCCCAGCTGCTATGGTGCTCTGTCACCAGGATTCTCAACAAGTCTCCTAAGCTCCTGTTGACCACTTTCGTCTGCCCATCCGTCTGCGGATGGTGTTGGTCACTATAATTGCTTAATTAATTTTAAACAACTAAGTGAAACATAAATTATCAACCCAGGGAAGTCTTTTGTTTCAAAGATAGCCACGCACT
>JASDQU010309658.1:110148-120382 GCA_032191745.1 Picea mariana
AGAGATCAAACACGTCCATGGAACTGAGTCAAGCTCTTCCTATTAACTCAAGAACTGTACATGGAGGTTCTTCACAGACTCTCTGCTCTGCTCTCTTCTTTCACTAATGCTAATATCGAATGTTGAATAATGAACAACAACCTACAATGATACAAGGCAGGGTGTCTATACTCCGTTTTCCCTCTCTAAAGCTAAAACTGTCTAATCTACAGTAATTCCCTATCTACCAGCATTAAAACCCTTAAATGCCTTTCTATCTACAACATAATACAAACGCGCTCGCTTTGAATGTTCTTCCTTCAAACGGCGGCGCAACGATCTTTTCCACGTGATTCAAAATTTATATGTGCTGGCACTGTCCAGCTGTATTCCTTTTCCTCCCGCGCCAGTTCATATGATGAAATTTGAAAGTTGCGGATGCTCCTGCATCAAATACTTTCCCTAAAATGAAGTTGCTAATTTAGTTCAATTTAGAAGGTTCTTAATTGCAGATTCTTTACTAAGTTGACCTCGCTTTTTACCATAAGTTCCCCTCTTTCCCTTTTTTATTAGAGCTAAAAATGGCAGTTGCAATTTAACCCCTTTTTCCCTTTTATTATTAATTCATCATCTTTTTAAACTATCAAAAATTAAAAATAATTAAATTCTTCTTTTTATTTTTTATCCACAACTTTTAATTTATTTCTTACTCTCTTCATTTATCCCAAAAATTTATGAAGACCAAAATTATTACTTAAAGGGTTTTTATTTTAAATTTTACTATTTTAAATTTTTAGAGGTGTTTTCTCAAGGGTAGACAAAATTTTACCCCTAGCAAAGTTTCAGACTTAGGACTTAGATTCTGAACTGGGCGACATTTAATTAGGGAAGTTGTTTTAAAATTTCTTAATGTGTTGTCTATCTTAGGGCCATCTAGGTTCCTTCCCTTATCATCATCAACGCGACGTTCCCTTCAGGACACACTACGTGCTCCAAGGGTGCCACTTGCCTCTCTTGTTTCTTTTGTGCGACGTGCCCTTCAGAACGCACCATGTGCTCCAAGGGTGCCACTCGCTTCTTGACTGATTGGTAGACTTCAATAACCCCTGGAGTCAACACTCTGCTAGGTGAACTTGTGGGATACTAAGGGATTCTAAGGAATAAGGCCCTCGCCTTATTACGCACCCCTTAGAATCATCGAGAGAAACTATTGCAGTCTACCCTCACGACATCGTGGGTCCTCTCGAACTAGATAATCGTTAACCTATAGTTCGAGCCACAATGGGAGTGCTAGTAGTCTATGGCAGGGCTGTTGTCCACACTACTCCCTCAATCTCTCTAGTAGTCGTGTGTGGCCCCTTTACTCCATATGTGAGTCTGGTCGGCAAGCTATCGTTAGCCTACATCATCAAAAATCATGTCAGACATGTCCACATCATATCATCTAATCAAATGTACTAAAATCATAGTAAAACAATCAAACCCTAGTAGCACACTCCTTGACTCGATCCGGAGTCCAAGGGTTTCGTCGATGCCTCTACATCCTCAAGGTCCAAAACCCTGCACACTTAGTAAAACTAAGTCAATAGCACCTGTCTATATCAAAGAAGTATAACATCATGTCATCTACCATAACGCATCATAATCAAGGACAAACGTTTTAATATCAAAAAAGGCCAGATCACTTGCGAGCAAGTGTCCTCAAAGAATAGGTTTTCTCAGTGCGCCAGAGTGGGATGTTACAGTGGTGCTCTCTTGACCTGTCAAAATGGTAAACAACCAAGCAATTTATTGAAAGGGTTTTTTAAAAGAGTCGACCTGAATCTTGGTTATCTCTTCTAGGACAGTCGTAGGATTCTCCAAGAAGTCAGGGTAGAGATCCAAGACATTTTCATGTTTCTTCAAAAAATCTCTGCAATCCTCTCCTTTGAAGGTAAGTGTTGGCTCTGAGAGTTTCAACATATTATAAACAATTTGTAGTGAAATACAGATGGGGGAATGATTCTAGAGTTGTACAACTCATTGGCTTGGTATGTACATATCAACACACCATGCAATTAGTTCTTTGTAGTCGAATACCTGAGGGACACACCCTGCATGAGAAATTTTGGATGTCCATATTACGTTTTTCTGTGCAGGAGGAGATGAGTAATATGAATATGCTCTGTACCACTGAAAGTTCTGGTCTTCATGACCAAAAATATTCAAAGTATCACCACAGAAATGTTGTCTAGTTGTTGCTTCCATAACTTGACGAAAGTGTTATTTCAACTGGATAATAACTTGAAATGAAATATGTTTGGAGATATAACAATAATATAACCCTTGGAAAATTGTGGCTTAATTCAATTTAATGAAAAATCTTGTCGATCCCTTCGCTTATTTATGACAATATTTATGGAGCCTACATGATCATTTATTATCATTAAACCATACTAAATTAATATTGGGAAAATCACAAAGATGGAGGGGACGAACAAAAGAAATTTGAAATTGGGGCTTTTGTGAACCTGTGAACCCATGGTTGATAACAATAAAAAATAGGCTAAGTATTTCACATCGGTCGGTCAGAATTGGATACAAGAGAAATAAAATACATAGGGGCTCAGTACCCATGACAAGTCTGATGGTCATAATGTAGATCACGGTCCTTTGGGTGCAAAGTGGAGATCACAGAAATTGGAAGATGAAATCTTGAAACCATGAACTCATGGTTACAAAAAATGGTTAAGTATATTATAAAAAGGTGGTCAGTCAGAATCATGATATAGGAACATGGATGGAGGTGAAAATGCGTTAGTCTGCCAACCCTCAAACCCATTGATATTTGAAACATGACTAAGTATGGTAACTAGAAAGGTAAAAGAGAAGGGAGAAAAGAAAAGGGGATGAGGGTAGGTATAGAAGAGGGAAAAGAAATGGAAAAAACAAGTTGGGAAATAGAAAAGGGAGGGAAATTTCGGAAGAAGGAATTGATCTCAACAAAAATCTAAGGAGATCTCTCCAATTTTAGTTGACACTATATTCCCAAAGTAGTTCAGAAGTGTACAATGTTTGAAGAGACAAAAGCCCCTTCTTTTGGTTCTATTCTAGTATTTATTGAGGTTCAATATGACCTTTGTCCTTTAGTCCTCCCCCGTAACCTTTCACCTTCCAACGGTTGTCGTCATCCTCTTTGTGATGATGAGTAACCAGGAAAACTATTACATTTCAATTTTTTCTCCTAGTATCGATGGTCCAACATGGATTTCGACCATATGTTCCTTGAGCATCATGAAGACTGGCCTTGAGTATGGGGGCATATTCACTGTAGGGTTTAGACTCCATCTTAAGTAGTTTGAGCTTGGTTCTTTTCACTGGTTTCCATTTAAATAAAAATTGGCATTGTTTTATCATTCTATTTTCTTTGGTTGTAGATCACATTGCATGAGTGTGTCTCCCTCTTGGCATGGGTACCTAAAACTATTCAACATACAATATATGAAAGTAAATCCAAATAATTCACCAATAATAATCTTTATAATGCATATTAATGGGGCATAAAATAATTGAAGTATCATTTATAAACTTCCCTAAGTTTGATTCATGCTTCCTCTGCTTGCAGTTGAGTTATGGTATTCTTCAAGGCTATCAACAAGATGTTAGATATTAATCCAAAAATAAGTATACTATAGGTTACTAATTTATCATATGATATAACTAGTAAGTTTTATATCTCAAGTAGACCTTTCCAATGGTATAAAGCACACGCAAAATAGACACACAAGTCAAATGTTATGGCCATTTTACGAAAGGAATTTTTTCATGTTTCAGAGGAGTTAACACTAACTCCTTTGATTTGTTCGGAGGAGTTAGAGCTAACTCCTTCGACCTGTAATAAGTATACCATGAATCAATAATTTCTCAAATTCCTTTCCAATGGTATAAAGAACATGAAAAATGAACACTCGATTCAAACGTTATGGTCAATTTACGAGAGACTATTTTCTTGATTTCGGAGGAGTTAGTACTAACGCATCTGACCTGTATCAGAGGATTTAGTATTAACTCCTCTGACTTGCCATCAGAGGGGTTAATACTAACTTTGAATTGTATCAAAGTGTTTTGAGCTAACTACTCTTATATGTATCGGAGGAGTTTGTTCTAACTCCTCTTATATCTATCAGAGGAATTGAAGGGAAATATTTTGAATCCCTTCAGAGGATTCAAAGGGAACTTCTCCTTCTGAGGAAAGAAAAATTGGAAAAAATTCAACTGTCAAACTGGGAAGAGACAATGAGAGCTTGAGTTTGAAATCCCATAAATTTCTCATATGATGCCTGATTGAGGTGTCATTTTTTTGCAACACGGACAACACAGAGAGATGTTTATATCAAGATAATTGAACATGTTGTTACATCATTTGAGTGGACCCATGTCTAATTATGGCCACGACTATCGAGGCTTGCTTGGCAAGAAATCCAATATGATTGTTTTGGAACTTCCGGGCCTCATATTTTGATTCTATCAGCTGCATTGGAATCATAATGGATAAAATACTAAAATTGGCATGTTTTAGGGATGAAAATTTCACTTTAATGGACATCAAAAAGTTGCACCCAAAAGGCATGTTTTAATGAAAGTTTGGGTCCTGTGTTATTTATTTCTTTACCCAAATTTAATTTCGTCAATCATTGGGTCATATGTGATGTACAAGATACTGATCCACCCATTTATACTAAGGTTATTCATTAATAGGACAAATTTATAAATCCACCAAAACTGCCAACTGACGTCCAATATGCTTAGCCTTGTCTAGGAACTAAAAGGACCAAATTTCTTCCAAAGTGCATTTTAGAACCAACACAAAACCTATAGGTGCTTTGATTAACCTATCATATGCTACGTGAGGCTTCCACAATGAATATTTAGTTGTAACGTCAAGAAACACAAAACAAACAAGCTAGTACCATGTGCATGAAGAAAGCCACTGGGAACACTAAAACTTGATTATGAATATGACCTAAAGTGAATCGGGTGAGATAGGAAATTATTAAACAAATTTATAGATAGGCATGGAGAGTTTATTCATTTGAAATGTAAGGATATTGACTGATAAGTGCAATAAGAAGGGATCCGAGTTGGGAGGCGGGTGAGATAAGCCTCAAGATAAAAGTGGGCTACGCTGACTTGATCAACATTGGTGAGAGGTGGGAGATTGTATTTGATGTTATCAATGATGCCAAGGGTTCGAAATTCTTCCACTGACGCATTTGCAATAAGAGAGGGAAACTTTTCAACGGGTAGTGTGTCAAGAAGAAGATGCAAACTTTGTTGATATGTAGTGCAATGAAGGAAAAGAGAAGGATGTTATCGAAATGTGATGCAATGATGTGAATGGAAGGGGGTCGAATCGTGAAAGGTGTGCATGCAACGAGGATATTCATGTGAACAATGCCAGTGAGATGGACTTAATCATGCAATATTTGTCGACGATGAAGATGTGTGTTAGTGAAGTTTGGAGGAAGTGAAATAATGCGTCAACCAAGTTCAAAAGAAGGTGGATGATGTACTTTCAAGAAAATCAATGGCATGCCAATGCAAATGTGGAAGAAGGATTTGCATGTGAGTACACTATGTATCAACATAGAAAGAGGGGACTCATTGAAGTGTAGATCTTTGGGTATATGTGATCTGAGGAGGAAACATAAGTGGTAAACCGAGGTAGGGTGAGGGTAACTTAGGCATAGATATTGGCACGAGGGAGAGAGTGTGAGGGTTTTGGTTCGAAGAATTAAAGGGGGGCCCAATTTATTGTCTTGGATAGAGGATAAGACAAGAAAATTGGGAGTCTATTATGTGGGCACAACATGTTGGTTTTGGAGAGAATTACACATTCACTGCAAAAAAAGAAATACAAAGTGAATATTATCATTTTGGTCAAGTAATTTTTCCATGTTCTATATAGACATGCTCAACAAAGTGTTGATAACATAGAAAGGACCGATAACAATTGGCATGTTATTAAATAATATCACTTTTATATAAGTGATGGTTGGAAACACGATACACATTATGTACAACATTGATTTGATAAATTTTACTATTCATTGAAAAACTATGGGATCAGATTCAATCGACATTGGATATGGTTAGATGGATGTGCAGGTCAATTCAAAACTTCATTACACATTTTTGAAATTTCTTTGAGACTGGTCATGGAAAAGGAGAGCATGATGTTGCATGGGCATGTGTAAAATGAGGACTTTGAAGGTATTAGATGAACCCTCAAGTCGATTGATTTGAATCCACTTATCAAGTTGTTGAATGGTTAAAACATGAGTTAAGCCATGAAAATAATATGTCAAAGGATATTCACAGGTGTGTGTATATATATGTTGTCCAAACATGTGATATTTTTATTCRCATTAAAAAATATGATTTTCAATCATGTTAAATAGAGAAAGTTAATAAGTTCTTGTCTTTAACATTTTGATTATATTGAMATTTCATATTTATATTTAAATAAATTATTATTGAACCGTGTCCAGGTTTTTTTGGCATATTGGCATACAAKATGTATATAGATCAATTCCATATGAGGCCAGTACAATACATGAGACTTGAAAATTTCATTCAACTAAAACAAAACCTTTCCAAAATGTGTATGCATTTGATGAAAGAAATGAATCTTTTTTTTGTTCATTTTGCATGGAGGACACAAAATCCACATAAATTCTTGAAAACAAAATGAAGAAATATGATAAAGCTTGGAGACACACCAAAATTAATACAAAGGGGGGAATGCCACTTGCAAGCTTAGAGGAGATTGAATCAAATTAAACTATAGTGTCAATTTATGGTGATAGAGTTTCTAATCTTGTTAGAGAAGGTAATTTATGTTTTAATTGTTCAAACATATTTGTTATGCTTAAACAATGTAGATTTACATGTAATATCTAGATATATAAAATTATATATGGTACAATTGTGTGCATGTGTATTGATCTAACGAGAACTGCTTGTTGGAACATGATGATGTATTTGCAGGAGATGTCTTTGTTGTGGTTTCACTTGTAAACAACAATGAAAACGTTATTTTTTTTTGATGTGATACACACAAGGAAATATGATATTATTAGAATATTTTGATGATAACAGTTTTATATATAAAAGAGGATCCATCGTATTAAAAAACTTTTTTTTTCAAGAAACCCATCAAACCGATAGTCATGTTCACTTTCAAGACTATCATTCGGATGTCATAATTTGTCAATATAGTCATTTGGTATGTGCAATGTGCATAAAGTTAATAGAGGTTCAATCAAGGAAAACATCAAAAGTTAGAAAATGGAAAATGTCAAAATTCGATCATGAACAAATAATTGAAGATGACATACCATTATTATTTAAAAAAAAAATGTTCTAGAATTTTTATTTTGCATCAAGTACACGTATAGATCGATATGTAAGATTCTAGAATAATCTTGTTTCGTTTGTTTTTGTGGTGCATTCAAAGAATGCTATTTTTTATGAATTGTAACTAACTGATCTTTATTTACATTTTTGCACATAAAACTAGATCTCAATTGGTGAATTCAATTAGTAAATATTCAGATCCCCAATATGTCCTCCATACCACTTAAGGAAGCTCAATAAGCTTAAGAATGGTTATGATGTCATTATATAAACATGATTTATTTTCTCATAAAACCCGTAGGAATCTATCACATTGAAATGGTAGAGACCAAAACATACTTTGAGATTTAAGATCTATTCATTGACTTCTTAAACCCATAAATCACTTTGTTGGAGATGTAATTATTAATAGCACTAAACCTACTTAAAACTAATTCTCATTAGATTTTAAACACCAAAACATTCTTCGAGATAACATATGTCATATTGAATATATATTCATATATATATTCACATGTAAAACTATAAGAATTTAGATAAACTCTTTGATTTAGTTGTAAATTATAAAGTTTAAATTTTATAAATTACAATTGTTTTTCATGCTAGTTGGGTTTAGTTGAATTGGTTGGAAGGGATGGTTGTTATCCTCTCCACCTAGGTTCATTTTTTGCAAATGACATATTGTCCATGTAAAACTCTTAATGATTATATTATTGTAACTATTTCGATCTTTTTTTAATTTCCCCTTAAGAATCATCATTTTCTATTATCCACAAATGAAGGATGGGTCATCACTATTATTCAAGGAAAACCATGTCACTTGAAATGATCCATTGGTGACCCATTAGTGGTCCTTAAGGGGGAATTTCATGTCTCTATGTCTTGGGCCAATAAATTATTTCCTTATTCTCCATTGGTGCTCCTCAATGGGGGATTTCATGCATAATTCATAGTCAAATACATAATTCATTTTATTATTCATTTACATAAAAATTTCTTATCAAAATTTATGATTATTGTGTAAAGAGGTGCTCTTCAACCCAATGTTACATATATGTTGTCTTGTAATGTGGGAACCCTTATGTGGCATGCCGACTCCAAAATAATAATAAAAAATAAATTAAGTTTCCACCAATACTTTTTTTTTCTATCTCTCCATTTATATTTATGAATCTAAACATAATCAAATTCAAAATTATGAACCAATTTACATGAGTGAGTTGAAGTGAGTTATTATATCCTCAAATGTAACATCCCGCTCTGGTGCATTGAAAAAACTTATTCTTTGAGGACACTTGCTCACAAGTGATACAGACTATTATGATATTAAAACATGTGTCCTTGATTATGATGTGTTATGATAGATGACTTGATGTTTTTCTGCTTTGACATAGATAGGTGTTATTGACTCGGTTTTACTGAGTGTGCAGGGTTTTGGACCTTGAGGATGCAGAGGCATCGATGGAACCCTTGGACTCTGGATCGAGTCAGGGAGTGTGCTATTGGGGTTTCATTGTTTTACTATAATTTTTGTACATCTGATTAGATGATATGATGTGGACATGTCTGACATGATTGTTGATGATGTAGGCTGATGATAGCTTTCCAACCAAACTCACATATGGATTAAAGGGGCCACACACGACTACCAGAGAGGTTGAGGGAGACGTGTGGACAACAGCCCTGCCACAGCCTACTAGCACTCTCATCGTTGATTGAACTGTAGTTTAACGATTACCTAGTTTGAGAGGACCCACGATGCCACGAGGGCAGACTGCGACAATCTCTCGTGATGATTCTAAGGGGTGCGCAATAAGGCGGGGGCCTTATTCCTTAAAAGCCCTTAGTCTCCCACAAGTTCACCTGGCGGAATGTTGACTCCATGGGCTATTGATGTCTACCAATCAGTCAAGAGGCAAGTGGCACCCTTGGAGCACGTGGTGCATATTGAAGGGCACGTCGCGTAAAAGAAACACAAGAGGCAAGAAACACCCTTGGAGCATGTGGTGCATCTTGAAGGGAAAGTCGCGCAAAAAAAACACTAGAGGCGAGTGGCACCCATGGAGCACGTAGTGCGTCCTGAAGGGCACGTCGCGTTGATGATGGTAAAGGAACGAACCTAGATGGCCCTAAGACTAATATCTCATTAAGAAATTTTAAAACAACTTCCCTAATAAAAATGTCGCCTAGTTCAAAATCTAAGCCCTAAGTCTAAAACTTCGCTAGGGGTAAAATTTTGTCTACCCTTGAGAAAACATATCTAAAAATTTAAAATGGTAAAATTTAAAATAAAAACCATTTAAGTAATACTTTTTATCTTCATAAATTTTTGGGTAAAATGAAGAGAGTAATAATTTAATTAAAAGTTGTGGATATAAAACATAAAGAAGAATTTAATTATTTAACTTGTGAAAGTGTAAAAGATATTAAATTATTAATAAAAGGGAAAAAGGGGTTCATTTGCGCAACTGTGATTTTGGCTCTAATAAAAAGGGGAAAGAAGGGAATAATAAAAATTAGGAAACTAAGGAATGGAGGAAACATAATAAGGGAAACAAGGGAACTTATGGTAAAAAGTGAGGTCAACTTAGTAAAGAATCTGCAATAAAGAACCTTCTAAACTAAACTAAATTAGCAACATCATTTTAGGGAAAGTATTTAAAACCTGTAAGGGAATCTAGGGCCATCTAGGAGTAAAAATAGGAGTAACTCTAGGTGGGTGAGGGAAATAAGACAATTTAATAAATTAAAGAAAATAGTTAATGGAGAAACGTGGGGGATGAATGACACTTGTACGAAAGAGAATTTTTAGAAGATTTTATTAAAACTTAATGTAAATGAAATTTGGGGAAAGTGG